>JARVZY010011786.1:0-60960 GCA_030686995.1 Artemisia argyi
GGAATGTTTTCTACAATGTTTGCAAACCTACGACTAAGCAGGTTTCACGTTTGCCAAATCCGAAAACAAGGTGTCTAACGGAAAAGGTTGCAATCATTGTCATGGGTTCAAAGACGACATCGCGGCACAAGATCGTCCGGTTATCTAATCCTAATTTCACGTAAAGTTTCTCTCTATTTGTATTTGGCCTAAACATATATTTGCATGCATAACTAATGGCTGTCTTTTTTTAGATATTGTTAACATATATATAGTACTAAGAATAAGGTCATCAAGTAAAGTTTAGAGGGAAGATTTTGTGATTTAAGCTGATAAGTTTAGTGTTAGTTAACTTGTTACACTTATTTGCTTGCAGCTAAAACATAATAATGCATGGTTCTACAGATTTTTGAAGTGTATACTGTAGTAACATGAAAAAATTGATATTTACTCGTTTTAAATCATAATCATTATTTTTTTCTTACTGCAGTGGTTTTCAACCAAACGAAAAACTCTACACATTAAATTGTGAAATCTTTGATTCTGAAAGAGGGTCATGGGGACGGCTAAAGGATTTAAAGTTGCCTTACGGTGTTTTCTTGGCTAACTCGCAAGCAATCACAGCAAGAGGTTACATAAACATGTTGCTGACCAACGGTGATGTCTTGATGTTTGATGCTTATAAAGAAAAGTGGACGCGTGTTTCATCTCCAGTTCCAGCCCTCGATGAATATCAATTTTCAACACCAATGCAACTAGTTAAGTATGCAGGTAAGTTGGGAATCGCGTGGAAGCCAGTGAATGCTAGTTGGGAGATTTGGTCACTTACCCACGATCGATCGTTTAAGAAACAACATGTTTTCAGCAAGAAAGAAGATAGTGAAAGAGAGTCACTGGAGGCGTTATATGATTCAGATACAAGCATTATGGTGGATCACGATACTATCATATTTCATAGGTTTAGAAGAGGCAATGATATCAGTAAGGTCATATTGAGTGAGCATCCTTATCAAATCTTCAACTTCAGATCAGATTTTGAGCCGGTTGATTTTTGATGCGTGCACAAAATGATGGACTTATATATATATCAGGAGTTCTAATGGTTTTCACGGTGAACACAGACCATGCAAAGAAGGAGCTCATATTCTATGATGATCGTATTTATAATGCCTTATATCCTCCAATGTGTAATTTTGTTACCTGGCTCTTTACTATCGTGTTTTTATACAAGTTTTGGTTTAATTTTTTTTTTTAAAGTTACTTGCTTTTTTAGTCGAGCTTGAATTATTATGAATATACGTACACGGTACACCAAAAGGAATACACCTACGAAAGAATTTGTTAAGACAAAAATGTAAAACATATTGTGGCGTGCAGGGGCAAGGTAGACAAGACAAAAGGCACCATGTTCTTCCTTGTTTATAATTGTTAACTTGTTTACGTGCACTTAAAATCATGTCACATAAGGAGTCATGTTGTCACATCTAAGCACAGTCTAAGTTGTCACCTCAACACATATAACTTGGTAGTTTTTTTCTAGGTAAAACAAGTTTCCATGTATTATATTAGCACGCAATTTAAAGTTCACATATCAGATGAGTAAACTTTTTGTTTACGTATATCATAAAAGTACATTTGAAAAAATACGTGTCTACCGTATGGGTTAAACCCTACAAAAGAATTTGTTAAGACAAAATTGTAAACATATAATGTCAGGAGGCAAGGCGGACAGGACCAAAAAGTCATGCTTAGATCCAACCAATGGCGGACCCAGAAAATTAGGATGTTGGGGCATTTTTTTTTTACAATAACAATAAAATGTCAAAGAAAAAACTAGGATTGTAATGATAACTCGAGTAATTTTACTTAGAGATTAAGAATTTATACGGTTTTAGAGAGTTCAATGTTGGATTTTAGTATGTGGGTGAAGGACAATTTGAGATTTTTGTAGGGGGCATGTTCGAAAAAAGGTCAAAAAAAAAAAAAACATTAAAATCTCAAAATTTTCGGCTAGCCATGGGAGGCACCGGCCCCCCACACTTTCTACATAGGTCCGCCCCTGCATCCAACCATTATATGTTAAGTCATTAAGAATCAATGGGTACTTATGTTTGAAAAGGATGAAAGTGTCTTATGTTTTACTAGTCGGATACTCGCGAATAGCGGAGGCGGTAAATATAGTTATATTATAAATATACTAAATGAATTGCTAGCCCAACTCTCTTCGCAATTCTCTACCCGCTTATTGAATTCGTTTTTACAACACTCCGAATGTATATGTTAGTTGTATGTGTGTCTTGGTTTTCTCATAGCTTTTCCGTGATATCATTATTCCCGTATATAAAAATATAGTAACAAATTTGAATGAAAATAAAATAAACTCATTAAAAATGTAAAAACTTATAAATACATATCAAAATGGATGTTAAATTAAAGAGCACAAGATTTTAAAAAATATGGTGAAACTGGATCATAAAAAAATAAATAAGTAAAAAGATATTTTAATTTGAAAATAAATGTGATTTTTTAGTTGAGAAGAGACACATGTCACTATATAATTGGAGCTCATTATCTTAATTTTTGGTGGAGCTCACAACTTAAATGATTTATATAGTAGTAAAGTGATTTACTCAAATCTAGAATCATATAAAATCATGCTTAATTTTAAGGCCTTTGAAAAAATATAAGGTCTAAAAGGCTGGACACGTTACACATGCTTAGATCCAACCATGCTATCAAAATATGAATTTAAACAAGGAGAAGGAACCCGCCGCGTTGCGGCGGGGGCCTCTATACCTATGGAACAAACATGTTTCTATGTTTTGTACAGTTGTAAGACAAAATTTGATAGATGTATTACCAGGATGGTGCTTACAAAACATTCCAATCCGCTGTTACGCTAATGCGACATCCTATTTTCACACACCTGCATATCTATCCTACATACATGTGTCGATACTTACGTTTATTTACTGTACATTGTAGGTTTCTTACATAAGTGTCTTGGGGGAAGCTAACTTAGAAGTGGCCTGCAGAATCGGTTGTACATACTACATACCGGGCTACACTATTTTACTGTAACTTACCTTACATACTACATACCGGATTACCTACGAACGTCTATATCCGCTTGCCGTTCCCTTATAAAATCCATTCTGTTATGTTTAATGCAAATGAAACCGCGCTGTCTTGTAGTAGGTAAGTCCATGAAAAATGATGACGGGTCCCCTGACAAAGGTTTCGTTACCCGAAAGTCAGTACACAGAAGTCATTTACACATCCTCTATATTCACATATTAAACATGAGAATATGACTATAAACAACAATATAGTACCTTTCAGTGGTTGTTTCCTTTTCTTATTTGTTAGTGGTTGCACATGCTTACTACTCCGAAGGGGTCTATGAAAGCATTGCTTCTCATTTTCCCGCATTGTAGCAGCAAGTCATCATCAGCCAGTTCAATTTAAATAGGCATTTACATGTTGCACATAGCAATTAAAAATATATGTGCAAATGAACTTGGACACCATGACTAATAGGATCGCTCTGACTGGTATCAGCAAGAATTGTCTTTGATGTGGTGACTACTTTTTTTCTTAACACCTGTAATGGCAAAGAGTTGAGAGAGATCAACGTATCTTAAAGTAATTGTTGAATTTAATAGCACTCCAAGTTACCTTGTTCCAGAGAACGTAATCGTGTACTTTGTGGTCGCAAACTGCTGCATTTATTTTGCATGTCGTTAATAGCTGTGACAACCACAAATTGTTGAGAATTAGTATAGGTTAAAATAAATTGTTCGCATTCAGCATACTAATAAAATATACTACAACAATAACATCTATTGGTAAGGTAACACACCCATAAACGCCTTATCCTAAAAATTTAGCAATGAGAGTGTTATAAAAGGATTTACAACATTCAAATCATTGCAATAAAGTATTGAACAGGCTAACTACTGAAATGCCTAAAATGGTCTTGTAATGAAGACAGAATGTTTCGTGGAACACCTTCCCGGTTAGCGCCGCATACTTGTCATCAAAACTTCGGCTGTCAATTGCATATAAAGAAATGGAAAAGAACATGAAAGCAGTTTCAAGCATAAAGATACTGAAAAACAGCAATACAACTCATAAATGATACAAAAAAACTTAACTTTCAACTAATGAAACCACAAAAATTAAAACCCATAATTTCTCTTATATAAACTGAACGTGAGGTAAAAAAATGGACCTTGAAACATCCGTAGTAGATCAATCGACGCATCAATATCTTTGTACTTGCAAAGTTCCTGCATTTAAAATTCATCCAACACTTTTAATCTTTGAAAACAAATTGCAAAATAGGTTGAGAATCAGAAATATAAACAAATAAGCAACCGACATTCATATGCAGAGACGTGTTTACTTGAGTATCCGATAGTAAGTCCAGAAGATATGCATCTGCCAAAGTTCGATTGCCACCAATAGAATAAAAAGTAGGCATATTCTTTACTATGACATATAAACAAACAGTTGGTATGCATACATAATCCACCAGACTATTGGCCACATCCCTGCAGTCTGAAGTGCTAAAAAAACCCAATAAACACAACCATTAAAAAAAACATCACTAATCTTCGTGCTTTCGTTTAAGAATCCATAACTCACATTGAGTCATCGTTCGAACAACGTACTTTTCCGATGGCTCGCATAAAACTCAATCGCACCATCCTCGGAAGACTAAGAATGCGAAAAAAAAGCATGTAGTTAAAAATTTGAAAGAAATCTATAAATGTTATAAAAGTATAATAAAAAGGGTAAAAGAAATTGGTGAAACTGAAGCGAAAAGTATTTTGTTACCTTCGTCGTGATTGGTTATCGAAAGCCTAGAACTTTGCCGCAAAGTTGATGTAAAAATCCATGGGTGTCACAGCGAAGTTTTTGAATTCATGAGCATCACTTCCAGATAAGAATGAGAGAGGCGGTGAGATTTGTATAGAAAGTTGGTTTCTGAAAAAGTTGGGTGACAATGAGGTGTAGATGGTAGAAGATATGAGAGACACGTAGTAACTCACTACAACAATAATACTGCTATAACCAATAACACTATTATAACCAAATACTATTATAATCAAATCAAATCTGGGAAAACGGGAAATAATATTATAACCAAATCTGGGAAAACGGTCCATCAAGAAATGATATATACAAGGAGAAGGAACCCGCCGCGTTGCGGCGGGGGCATTCATACCTGTTTGATATACTTGTTTCTATGTTTCTCGCAGCTGTGAGCGTGAGCAAAGAGACAAAGGTGGATAGATATATTGGTAGGAACGTGTTTACAAAATATTGCAAGTGTTTGGCCTACCGCCTTTGGACTTGCAATTTTACAGATGGGTGCGCTAATGTGACATCCTATGTTTGCGCACCTGCATATCTATCCTAGATACCTGGTGTTTACAAAATGTTACAAGCGTTTAGCCTAACGGCTTTATACTTGCAGTTTTACAGGGGCTAATGCTTATATACATGCACTGATACATTACGTTGACTTACTGTACATTAGGTTTTGTTACAAACCAAATGGAAATTCGTGACACGCAAATGGAAAAATAACAGTGTATAAATACCTTGTTGAGATGTAGGTGTACCACGCGTTGCAAATACAGGCGTAGGTGCAAAGGGATGAACATATGACATAGATGAGGCAGTGTGTGTACGTAGGTGTGTGACATCTTTCTGATGATGATGCGCAGAATGGCACGTCAGGAGGCTGCCTCCGGGGCCGTTGTGAAGGCCTTTCATCATACATTGGAAATGGTATACCTCTTGTACACCGACCTGGAATCGGTATTTGTAGAGGGGAATCCGGCGAAACGGGAATGGCGGAAGTGGCTGTATCAAATGATGAGGAGACACCTACAATAAGCATCACTTATAGTTAAAAAAAAAGCCAAAAGGAACAACGCAGCTATAGAAACGAAGATACACTACCTGGTTCACGTGTGGGTATAGAACGTGCTACAGGTGGAGGTTGAGATAGAATTGGCCGACCCGGTAGCGGAGAGGAGCTAACATGTGCAGGCACCTGAAATGTTTCCAATGCTGGCCTGAAGGACACATTAAGATGTTGCCTGCGGGGCCGCTATGAAGGTTTTCGGCCTTAGAATATCATAAATGAGAAAACAAATTCAGTAACAGCAAGGGCTTATGAAAACTGTTGGAAATATACATGAACGTTTAATCACAAACCTTCAGAATTCTCGTCACAGGCCCTTTTGCGATAAGTATGCGCAACAGAAATGTTAGCTGAAACGTGGAGACGCAGGTTAATATAAAAAGTCATGTCAATATACAACAACAATAAGTAACATCTTTCAAGTTTGAAATTACCTGTTCCTAATAAGCCATGGTCACCAACCCTTGCAATAACATCATCCAAAGTTCCAAATCCTTCATCATCAGCAGTCATCTGATGACGAATTGCACCGATGATACTAAGGACTTGATCGGGGAGGTACCTGGCTTCTCCTCATACCAAACATACGTAGTCGCAATGTTTAAACGCTCTATATTCAGTAGGGGCTCTGCACGTTAGACAACAAACCAATGAGGAAACGGTATACCCAAATACATATCCGAAAGTAACTGCACATTGCTAACCTGCACGCGCACGGGCTATTCTATGGTCACTTGCTGTCACTGTTGTTCGAACCACTTTTGTGTTCTTGTTCTCTTCGTGGTATGTCTTGTCGTACGTGGCATATGACAATAACAATCACCTAAAACAACATTAACATAAAAGTTAGAATAAGAAGGCAATTGAGAACATATCGAAAGCCGACAATGTACATGGAACCGACATTAAAAAAACATAAGCCACATGAACACCATTTTACACTATAAATGGTTAGTGACAATAGTACAAAAGGTTTAACAAAAAAATTCACTAAAATTCATATCAACTAAAATCCAGAAACCAAGTAGGGAACAACAACAATATTTGACCAAATAATTTGTGGCCTAATTCTGTAAACCACTAAACCAACTTGTCATTAGTTTGCTGTTCTAATATCTAATAACCTAAACATGGGAGTTGGATCTTATAAACCAAACACCGCTCATTTCTAATCTTGTAGCCTAAAGTAAGGGTTAATGTTTTTTGGCAATGATTTCTAAATGTCAAAGACAACACCCAACCATATACGTGCGCCTTTAAATAGGGACGAACGCACTTAATAACAAACGTTATGCGAATTATTAGCAATATTGTCGCTTACTTTATATACTTAAACAAATCACCGAACCTAAATAGCGACCCACAACACTTAACAACCGCATCAGCAAGAAAGTAAACATTACATACCTAAACCTTAGAAGCTCCAAATTCTGAAAACTTGGTAATGTATTTACTTAAATAGATAACTCAAGCAAGAAATCAAAATCTAACAGATGTTCAATTTGATGCTTATAAAATTGGGATACCTTTTGTACAGTTGTATGATGTTGGTGCTCTCTTACCTGAATACACATAAGAAGCATGACCATGGAAGAAAAAAAGGTTTTACCCATTATGTCAGCAATGGAAAGAACCTCAAAAGCTTTATTATCATAAAGTGTACCTTTCTCTACTCTCCTGCAAATTGTTCATTTGGTCCTTATAACGATTGTCAGTGTACGTCTTCGGCAGTACTATTTAATGCCTCTGCCAGGAACCGAGTTATCATCATCGCCACCCATATTGGCCTTAAACCTGTTACAAATTAAGCAAAAAAAAAAAAAAAAAAAAAAAAAAAAAAAAAAAAAAAAAAAAAAAAAAAAAAGCAACTACTCTTACGAAGCTCATTTACAAAACCCATCAAAATCATAACTATTATACAGAAATCAAAATCCGAATGTGATAAAAAGTACATACCTGGAGTTTGGTAATGTGTATGGCTAATGTTGCCTTTTTTGGTTTGTGAGAAATTTTGATGAAATCCGAATGTGATAAAAGTACACACCTGCATAAAGATAAAAAACTATCCAAGAGATTAAATTTTGATGACTAACCTAATAAACCACAAACCAAATTCTTTGAAGACTTTCATCAAACACGTGGTAGGCACCAATAATACATTAACACATGAGACGTGAAAAAATAAACACGGCCTGACTCCAAAACTCGTCTCCAGGTAACACAAAACACACAATAATATTAGTATACAAACAAAGAATACCTTTCGAGCATCTCCTTGTCAACTTTTGCTTCAAAGTCAGAAACAAACGTCTCCGAACTCCTCACGTTTCCTGTTACAAAAGAACATAACTAAATGATGATAGACTATCGAAACCCACAATTTAAAATATAAAACTCAAACCTTTAGATAAATTTCGGGTGATTCACCAACCTCGTTACAATCCGACTTTACCACCAACATCGAAAGCCTTTACCATTACTGATTCTTCACTATGAGGTAGTATCACACCGCATCCTGGAAACAAATTTTCAGCAAGAATCTGGTTTGGATAAGAATGACAGTGAGAAAGAGGCGGTGTAGTATATCTCGTGGATTCTAGTAGAGAAAGGATCAAATATTTTATGCAAGAAAGGTTAAAATATTAGAATGGTATATGTTAAAATAATCAAATCTGGGAATCCGGAAAATATTATTATATGAAATCTGGGAATCCGGTCCATGGAGAAATGATATATATATAAATATGTCAATATCCAATTAATTAAAATATTTTCATCTACAAATTACAACATTAAATATCACATAGAACTGCAGCCACCAATGTGATACTCCTTGTATACCTTCTTTTGTAATGTAGATAAGTCTAAGAATGTTTGAATAACTCATGTTACTTGGTTTATTTATTGGTATGTGAGTAGCCTCATTGATTTATATGTTGTGAGTTCAAGTCTTATTGAAGATTTTGCGAGTTATTATATGCGAGATAAGCGATACAATAGTATAAAAATTGTCATTCTAACAAACCATAAAAAAAAAAAAAAAAAAAATCAATGTTTGCATAAACTTGGTGAAATCATTCTTTATTTTTGTCATCAAAATATAAGATAATTGGCTTTCGTTACTTTTCGGACCATGAGGTTATTTTTAATGTGTTGGATCGAAACTTTTTAACGATTACAATTACTTCCTACATTACATTTAAAATGTAAATTTTTGTTAAAATATTTTCAAAAAAGTTAATAATTGATTTTTTTCTCTAAAGCCACGCGTGTTAATTTTTCTAGCTTCAAAATAGTAGGCGACAGCGTCACAAGTAGAACGTGACGCCGTCAGGTCTTCCATTATGTCAGGTTTTTCGTGTCTTTGTCGTTCTCTTCACTTTTTCGTCCAAATACGTCCAAAAAGCTCCAATTTCCAAAATTATCGTCCCAAGTACCTGAAATACAAAAAGAAACGATTTTGAGGCAATATTTGATCATATAATCATGATTTTAAGCTTAAATGACCCTTTAAAAAGGTATCAAATACATCCTTATCAAATATCCCTATACTTGTGATTTGCTTGTCCTCAAGCAAATGGGCTTTTATTCTAATTAATCTACAAGTTAGGGGTCATTTAACATTAATATAAAAGTAATTACAACATACAATTGTTCCATGTTAGTCGAAATAAAAAGGTATCAAATACAACATACAAATTAGTTTAAGCAAATGGAAGTGAATTAAACTAACCAATTGAGCAATCTCATACATGCTTTTTGTTTGTGAGACTTTTCTTAATTATAAATCACTTTCTATGTTTGGCATCTATGGAAACGTTTAGAGCTTGGGTTTTTTAAAACTGGTTACTTATAAATGTTATCACAATAGCTTTCTTTGCTACAAATAACAAACGTAAGTTGATTACAAACAAATTTTTTTAAGCTCATACATTTTCCAAATTTTTAATCTTTTATCTTGACACTTTGTCCCACATAGGGTGAATATAGAAGTTGTTGGTTATTAATATATCATAAGTTTACTTGTGCTAAATGTGTTGAGACTACTATTATGTATTCGAGTTCTTCAGCATCCATGAGGTTGAAAACAATATATGACGGATCATGCTAAATTCGAAAACTCATATAAACTCTTAATTTTTTTTTCTTTTATTTTGATACTCTAAAACATGTTTTGGTGGAGACCTTTTTTATTGTTTTACTTCACACAAGGTAGAAAGGAACACATATTTTAGAGACAAATAGAGACATATGACTAACGTTATCAAAGCCACTTATTCTATATATATATATATATATATATATATATATATATATATATATATATATATATATATATATATATATATATATATATATATATATATATATATATATATATATATATATATATGTTTTACTTCGCACAAGGTAGAAAGGAACACATATTTTAGAGACATATGACTAACGTTATCAAAGCCACTTATTGTCTATATATATATATATATATATATATATATATATATATATATATATATATATATATATATATGTATATATATATATATGTATATATATATATATGTATATATATATATATATATATCTATATATATATATATATATATATATATATATATATATATATATATATATATATATATATATATATATATATATATATATATATATATATATATATATATATGTATATGTATATATATATATATATGTATATGTATATATATATATATGTATATATATATATATATATATACATATATATATATATACATATACATATATATATGTATATATATATATATATACATATATATATATATATATATATATATATATATATATATATATATATATATATATATATATATATATATATATATATATATATATATATATATATATATATATATATATATATATATATATATATATATATATATATATATATATATATATATATATATATATATATTATAGCATACCTATTCGAGCACCGTGCTAATAAATTTTTTTTTCTAGGTCACAATATTGGGCTGTTTTTGGCCTTCTTTAATACTCGGCCATTGTCACAATTTTTGGCCCACACTCACACAGTCACACGTTTCATTAAAAAAAAAACTAAAAAAAATGCAATATAAATATTGTATCATGTATGTTACCATAATATATTAATAAAGATATTTGAACAAACTTTAGTTAACATAATTATAATACCCAAAAACCTTCACCAATATACCCGTTATCAAAGACCAAAAGCAATTCCGAAAAAAATATGTGCAAACATATGTAAAAAATGAATGTATATACAAAACTAAAAAAAAAAAAAAAAAAAAAAAAAAAAAAAAAACACGGCCAACACAAATATTTATCTAATTCTAATTACAAAAAATATATACAAAAAAAAAAAAAAAAAAAAAAAAAAAAAAAAAAACCGCTGCAACGCAGCGGGCACCCCTTACTTGTTAATATAAGATGTTAACATAATACCACATGTGATATTACACTAATATCACATATCACATGTGATTTTTTGGGTAACGAAAAAAAAACGTGAAAAAAATGTCGAAGGTATATCAAAATGCCCGTCTATAAAAAGATAATTAAATGCTCGTCGCGATGGTGCAATTATTTTTCGATTAACGATTAACGGTTTAAGAGATATTTAAATTATAAAAAATAGGTGAAATATTAAAATATTTTAATCTCAATCATTTATTTCTTTTTAGATTAATAATGGTGGGGATGTGTCCCTTGGTATGTAGAAAAAGTTTGGTATGTAAAATAAATCTCCTCAATATATATAGGATCGCCTAGCTTCTTTATAGAAAGATGTTAACATAATAAGATTCTAACCTATGGCCAAAAAAAAAAGTAACGAAATGCATAAATACTTTAAATTCATGAACAAAAAACATAACAAATGCATTCTGCGATATATCGATCCACTTAAACGATAAGTAAACGCTAACCCCTTTTATCTCATAAAAATCACATAAATCTTTTAGTACAACGCTTAAACGTTTGCAATATTTCATTTTTAGAGATATGACATCATATAATTTCCCGTTAATCCAAGATGTTCCCTCATAATTCGTGCTCCAAACACATAACCTTGTTGCTTTTAAACTTTAATATAGTGTTCCAATATACTCTAGTCAAACATTCTATCCCACATAGGTTGAAGAAATATGTTGTCGGTTACTAATATACGTTAGTGTATGCGTGGTATACATGTCTAGAATAATTTTACATTCTTAGATTTGTAACTTTTCTCCAAGTTAAAAAAAATTCGGGGGTGAGTTATCATCCGAAAACGAAGCATGGTCCGGCAGGTATCGGTTCCGGAACCGAAGAACCGCCCGACACTAAAGTCTTGTTAAAATTTACAAGTAGTTACCTTTTAGCGTTTTAGTTCAAAGAAATTAAAAATTATAAAGTTGTCTTCTTTTCACTTGATATGTTTGATTATTTATTCTATCAGTTTCATATCCTCGTCTGACGAGAGAGAATATTGTTGTTGTCGTATACTTCTTCGTGCTATCTGCTTTTAATTTTTTTGTAAGCTACAACTCTATATGATTCAGCTATATCAACCTCTGTGATATTTATCTCAACATATGTATCCTCGTTATGATCCAACTTTCAGCTATGATAAAAATATGATCATATCATACATGGTTATGATAAGTATATGAATCGTCTAATAAAACTTGTGTTGGTTGTTGACTGTCGAATTAGATTTTTTATTTTGCACGTTACATTTTAATCAAAAGAATTAGATACATTTCTACATTTTTATGGTTTCTTTATTAGCTTTCACGATTTGTTTTGTTTTCTTTTCTAACCGTTGTGAAATTAAAGATTAAACATGTTTTTGAGTATCGGATTAAAAGAAAAAAAAAAGCTAAAAATTCATATGAGTTTTCCCTTATTCTAATATCTCCAAGATTATTTCAACCTGGCAGATAATGGAATATGATGAAAACATAGTACTATTCCGCAGGGCCGGCTTTGAGGGTGTGCAAGGTGAGCGACAGCTCAGGGCCTCAAAATTTTAAAGGGCCCCAAAATTTGTCCCGTTAATAATTATATGCATGTGTCGACATATTTTTAACAAATAAAAGTGTATTTAGATGGTAAAATATCTTAAATGGGTAATATGTTAGAACATTTTGATAACTAATTGCATTATATCTTATAAATTGTGACACTTTATATATAACATTGCTTATCGAAAGGCCTCATTATATAATTTCGTACATGGCCCTCAAAAATTTCACCAATTCATGGGACGGTCCTACTATTCCGAAGACATTTAACACACATACACTTATGTTATATAAGTAACCAACAAATTCTATCTCCTGTCTATGTAGGATAGAGTGTTAGGATAAAATGTTAAGATAAGTGTTAGAAAATATCTTCATAAAATATGATACGAAAAATATAATTCAAGAGTTCTTAACATTTGGTGAAAGAAAGATTTGTTACATGTTAAAACCTTTTATGCATGAACATATCTTAATAGTTGAATGTTCATAGTGACGATATCCTTTGGAATATCTTATATTCATGGGGTGAGGGCGGTTCTGGAACCGCAAAGAACCGACCCAGAACAGAGAGAACCGAGAACCGCAAAATAGAACCGGACTGAAGAGCATGTTTCGGTTCTTGTTCGGTTCTCGGGTCCGGTTCGGGTATTTTGGTTCTACCCGATTGGAACCAATTTTCTTAAAAAAAAAGTACCCAAAATTCAACCATTTTTTTTTTTATGTTTGCACTCATTTACGTCTAAAGCATAAATAAAATTGAACGATTAAAGTATATAGCGGAATATATTTTGAAAAACACATTGTCGTTAAATGCTTTTTACCCATTTATGAATGATAAATTTATTAGTGCCAAAAATACATGTATATCTGTATATTTGTGTGCGTAATTTGAACATGGAATTGACAGTTAGTTTCTCCTCTATCGCACAATTATACT
Organism: Artemisia argyi; assembly: GCA_030686995.1. Lineage (NCBI taxonomy): Eukaryota > Viridiplantae > Streptophyta > Magnoliopsida > Asterales > Asteraceae > Artemisia > Artemisia argyi. Next base: position 13,913 of record JARVZY010011786.1, read on the forward strand.
TGATAGTTTGAATAAGAATTTATGATACATATGTTGAGATTGTTAGACTACATTGAAACCCGTCGGTTATTTTTATTATTCACGCACATTATATAGAGATTACATGAATAAACCCTAATGGACCCTAAGCCCACAGACCGGGCTTGGGCCGATTATCCTCTAATAGAGATAAATATCACAGAGGTTGATATAGCTGAATCATATAGAGTTGTAGCTTACAAAAAAATTAAATGTAGATAGCACGAAGAAGTATACGACAACAACAATATTCTCTCTCGTCAGACGAGGATATGAAACTGATAGAATAAATAATCAAACATATCAAGTGAAAAGAAGACAACTTTATAATTTTTAATTTCTTTGAACTAAAACTCTAAAAGGTAACTACTTGTAAATTTTAACAAGACTTTAGTGTCGGGCGGTTCTTCGGTTCCAGAACTGATACCCGCGGTTCAGGATCGAACCGAACCGAAAACCAAAATTTGAAATATCTAAGAACCGAGAACCGGATCGCAGTTCTAAAATGCAGTTCGGGTTGTGTCGGTTCCAGTTCGGGTCTCGGTTCCAATTCGATTCTTGGTCTATTTGCTCACCCCTAATTCATCTAGTGTCATATATATTTTCGTTCTAACATTGTCTTACATACACAACAACGATAGTGACAATCAACAACTATTATCTCAATTATCATGTTTAGATACTTATAGACTTTAAATATTTAAGGATTTCTAAACTTATAGGTCCATACTCAATACTAAACGATTCTCTATATTCCAAAATCTTTTTCACAACATAGTGCGAGTTTAAAGTACATTTATTATGAGTACGAGACATCATGGCCTGTGCGATGCACGGGCTTTATTCATCACGAAAGAATCATACATGTATTTCAAGTAAAAAGGTGTTCGGGTTAACTTGACACATTGATTTCTTTTGAATACAACATTTAAATTCAATGGTTTAATCATTATAATTCATTACCATGCGATAGACAACACATCTCAACAAAGTTATAAATCACAACTCAAACAATAGTTATCATGTATTGTATTACTTGAGGTCTTCGTTCAACTAAGATTGTGTTCAATACCACAAAACTTAATTTTCTTCCTACAATCCTAAGCAATACTAATAGATATATAAGAGATCCAAGAAATGAGTTGCTAAGCTTTTGGTTATCATCGATCCGAAATCTGTCAAAATTATAGATGAAAACATTAATAATATATGATATGCATAGCGTAGAATCTACACACACAAAATTAATTTACCTATTGCATCCTTATCTTTTGTAACATAACACTAACAGAAAAGATTCTTGAAACTTTTCACTTAACATATACTTTATGTAATACTTTAACACCGATTGAAACATGATTTTGTGTTTAGTTTATATGTAATTCAATTTCAGTTATGAGCTTTGGATCTTATTACCCATTGATTTTCTTGTTTTCTAATCTAATTACACTACACATAACAAACAATTTTTTTTGGTAAATATTAACATGCAGCAACAACATAAAGAAGCACTAATAAATTATATCAAGAACTAATATTAGTACTATAATCATTTATTCATAAAGCCAACAATAAAACACAAAGATAAAATAAAATCAAGAACTACTTAACTGAATCAAGAATAGCTTCAATGAACTGTAATCAACATTGATAATCTAAATATGTTATACTTCATAGTTTATACAATTTAGTCATAAATCCAAAAATTAAGAATTGAATCACAGGTTCGATCAATTCCGAACCATACATGCTACTCCATAAAAAGAATCATGTTAAACGACAACGCCTTTATACCAAAGAATCAAAACCATAATCGCAATTGTTTCACTGCCAAGATCAACTCTCTTCTAACCCGCATCCTTTCATCTACCTCTGCCTTACGTCACTTACTTCCTCCATCGTCAACACTGAATCACTCTTTTGCCTCCACAGTTCTTGTTTCTTGATCACATTCAACGCTTTTTTGTCCCTATGTTTCCTCATGTGCCCACCTAACATTTGCCCAGTTTCAATCACTCTCGTACATATCTTGCATCGATGCAACGACCCAGTAGGAATCATGTTAAGAGTTAACATGCACAACACATCAACGTTATTATCTTCGTTGGGTTTAATCTTTTTATGGATCCCTTGATGACCATCAAGCGCTTGAAAGATTTGAACTGTTTCTTGTTTGATTACAATCAGTATTTTTATGACCACAACAATGGGGCCCTCATCTCCTTCCTTCAATTGATCAAGGGTGTAACTTCGGACCTGAAAAAATCAAGAAAACAAAAACCACTATGACTGCCTCAATAAAAGTTTCATGTCCCAATAGAGTTCAGAAGATACATAGAAGATATTACAGCAGTCACAAAACCTACTGCATGCGAAACAACTAACACAAATTTTGCAATTTTACCTGCATAGAAATTTTGCCAGTTTCAAAGTAGCTTCCAGTTCAAAGCTCAGTGGTGAGACCTGCATAGAGTTAAAGAATCCATTTAACTTTATTCATGAAAGACTTAATCTGCATGTGCTAACTATATCCTTTATCATAAGGATTTGTATTTAACTCCCCATCTTCTTATCAGCGTTAAGTTTCTTACGATTCCAAAAAACTGCTAAACATACTTTGAAAAAGTGCGAAGTACAATCCATCGGCATAAGTAACATTAAACTTGCCACATGTATTTAGCCTACCAAACCCTGAATAGCACCCCACCCGCCACACCCATCTTCCTAATATGTACATATATAACTTCAATGACACATGTATAAAAGATAGATATAATCATATAAAGCAATCAGTCTGCGACAGATGACTAACTTGATGCTAAAACAACGTCTTGGTGTCATATATTGTGAATAAGTGAGGTAAACGCGTCTCCTTCCTTCAATTGATCAAGGGATAAAAAATCAATAATCAGATAAAAAAAACAGTATAAGTGTATGTGCCAGTTACACTTAATTTATTAGGTTTATATAATCTATGTACACCACCATTGACATTGCACATAAGATTTACCAAAATCAACAAATAGTACATGTTAGCTTGCTGTTCAAGGACACTACAAACAAAGCCTATCACCACAATGGGGCCTTCATCACGTACCCTCCTTCAGCTGATCAAATGTCTATATTTTGACAGTAGCTATAGGTGGAAAGTGTGGCTACCTCATAAGGCTTATTTATAAAGCTAGGTGACTGAAAGATAGCTCGTAACAGTTAATGCTGAGGAGATGAAAGGAAGAGGCATTGGAGATTTTTGGGCTTCTTAAGAAGGTGACAATCACACGTTTTTTTTAGAGAGAACCTTAAAGACATGGGATATAAATGAGGCTTTATAACCTATATTATTATTATTAGCCTTGTTTATTTATTTATCCTTAAAAGCTCTTAAAAGCTTCAAAATAAGCTCCGCATGTACTAAATTCATTAGCTTAAATTACATATTTAAGTTTCTTAGCTTGTGACATTAATGCTCACATTCAATAAGAGGAACTCATTTTTTATATATATATAGATAGATATCTAAAAGACCAAGGATTTTGCAAATCTTATTTCTCATTTGAAATCAAACTGAGCTACAAGTTACGAAAATGATAAAAGTCCAGGACAGCAAATTTATATGCAATTTGGCTTGGATTTTAAAAGACCAAGGCTCAAGCTTTGGCGAACAAATAAAAAATAGCTACTAGACAAAAGGCCAGTTATATCATATGTTGTTGTTATATATGCTTATAAATATTTTCAACCAACTCAATATGAATAAAACTCGTGTATATTATGTACAAGTATATAAACTAGTTGCTTTATAAAAAGATGTTAAAACAAACAAAACAAGTAATATTGAAATACATAAATACGTTAACATACTTGACCCAGAAAGGTAATGCATTCAGCTATATATAATCACAGAATATTTTAATACAATGCTTAAACGTTTGCAATCTTTCATTTTAGAACTAAATGACAGCATATAATTTCACGTTAATCCAAGATGTTCTTGTGCTCCAAAAACAAAACCTAATTGCTTTTAAACTTCAATCTAGTGTTCCAAGTGACATGTCTCTTTCTTTCTACGTACATAAAAGTCTTTTATATAAAACCAATGTTTTGAAAACCAGGTTTGAAATCTACCCGGTCGAGTCACCGGGCACCGGTTCAACCGGTTCGACCGCCGGGTCAACCCGGTTTTCAATTTATTATTTTTTTATTTTTTCGACCGGGTCAACCGGTTCGACCACCGGGTCAGCCGGTTCGACCACCGGGTCAACCCGGGTTTTTATTAAATTTTTTTGAAAAAACGAAACCCGGCCGGGTTTCAAGAACCGGGTTGACCCGGGTCACTCAAAACCCAGCGGGTCTAACCGGTTAACCCGGTTTTGGAAACCCGGGTTGTTTTGACCAATTTTTTGGGCCGGAACCGGTCAAACCGGTTGACCCGGGCGGGTCGACCCGGGTTTCAAAACATTGTATAAAACAGTTTAGCAAATTTATATGAAAAAATCTTCTAAATTTCTAGTCTAACATTGTATCTCACATAAGTTTAAGAAATATGTTGTTGTTTAGTAATATACGCGGTGTATGCGGGTTATGCATGTCTAGAATAATATTATCTTCTCAGATTTGTAACCTCATTCCAATTTTTAAGAAAAAAATGGTAGGTGGTTTCCTATCTAAAAATGCATGATTAGCTCTTAACTCTTTTTTTATGTTTACTTTTCTATTTTTAGCATACATGTTCTTGTGGAGACCATATTAATCTTGAGTTGCGATCCCTTAAAAAGGGGATCAAAATTAAAAAGCCTAAAAAGGTTTCTAGCCACTAAGCTAGTGCCATGTGTCCCTATCCACTCCCTCCTTTTTTTCCTTAATATTTTTTGTTAAGGGTATTTTGGCCATTTGATCCATTTTTTTAATTCCACTTTAAATTTCAAATGCAAATAACTTTCAAACGACAAACTTTTACAAAAAACCGATTTCACCATAATTTTTAAAATTTAAGCCTCTTTAATTTGGTATAAATTTTTTAAATTTTTTCGAAACTTTTTTTTTGACATATTCATTGGGTCATGATTTTCTTGAAAATTTTAGCATTTTCGGCTCTAATTTTGTCTAGTTTAAAGGCCGAATTTTGCAAAACTTAAAACACGAAAGTTGTAGCTTCTTGGCCATTCTTTACCCAGAAATTTGAATCACTCAAATCCAATATGATATGAGTGAGATATCGTATGTTAAAGATGACGTTTTACTCATATTTGTTGCACACAATGTGTTTGATGAAATGTTTAGCTTAGATTTTTAGTCTTAAAATCGAGTTAAATGCACTAATTTTTATACAACAATGCACCTTTAGTCATTTTATTAATGTAAGATTCAAAAAGTTTTATTTTTTTTTTGTTTTTTTGTAACAGATGAACCTTATTAACTGATTTTTAAAAAATACATTTTGTTCATCAGTTACTGTGGTTGAACTATATTAACTGATGAACTTATTAAATGATGAACCTTATTAACTGATTTTTAAAAAAGACATATCGCGCGTTAAAGAGCCTTATTAACTGATGAACCTTATTAACTGATGAACTTATTAAATCAGTTAATAAGGTTCATCAGCCTTATTAACTGGTTGAACTATATTAACTGATGAACTTATTAACTGATGAACCTTATTAACTGATGAACTTATTAAATCAGTTAATAAGGTTCATCAGTTAATAAGGTTCATCAGTTAAAGAGTCTTATTAACTGATGAACTTATTAAATCAGTTAATAAGGTTCATCAGTTAATAAGGTTCATCAGCCTTATTAACTGGTTGAACTATATTAACTGATGAACTTATTAACTGATGAACCTTATTAACTGATGAACTTATTAAATCAGTTAATAAGGTTCATCAGTTAAAGAGCCATATTAACTGATGAACTTATTAAATCAGTTAATAAGGTTCATCAGTTAATAAGGTTCATCAGCCTTATTGTAGGACCTTAAATAACACAACTTTATCACACACAATATAAGCACAATAAGAAGGAAAGATGGAAAGATGGTGACTTGTAGATGCCGTGTATGTGTAGAGAGAAAGAGATGAAATATGGAACTTTATTAAGAGAGAAACACACACAAAATACACACACAAGCACACACCTCAAATGAGCCTTTGAGGTGTTTAAATAGTTCTTAACATGAGATGCCCTATGGGCTTTCTATTGGCTTGGGGTTGGACTTGGTTACATGATTGGACAACTAGGCTTATGAAACATAGCATATAACATATTAGCTTGCCAAGTCCAAGGCCCAATGACTAAACTATTACTAATCTTAACAAACGACACAAAGTTACAATATGAGAATGACCATCACTTCATAATACATATTTTTAATGCTAACAATCTCCCCCTAAGGGGTGGTCATTCGAATGATGCTCCACGTGAGTGGGTCTTCCGTGTTCTTTGTCTTCAACTTTGTGTGTCGTTGTAGAATAGTCTTTAGTCTTTGTTCCTTCATGCTTTGTGATCTTTGATAACTGATTTTCATCGTTCTTTGTTCCTTTGTGATGTGGAGTTATCTGCCTTTCGTCACTTCTGCGTCTGTGGTGGTTGTTTGCCATTCCAACATGCTCATACATCTTTGGACTTTGATATTCATATGCACGTAGTTCCCTTTCTTTCACTTTGATCTTTAGTCTTTATACTTTGTAGATTCTTCTTTTTGGCGTAGAATCTGTCTTTGAACTTTGTGTTGTATAGATCTTTGAGGGAGCTTTCTTTAACTTCCAGATGTATGTATGAGCACGTGGAATATGTTGCCATGGAGATGAAGTGTCCCTGCATATAAACAGTTAGCAATAAAACATCCGGTACTTACAGATAAGAATTAGAGATCATCAACAGCATAGTGTGAAGACTCCTTTTAACCCTTACCAAGGCCGTTCCCATGTCAGATACTCTCGAGAGAGCTTACGAGACCTACTTAGTAGCTCAATGACTGGGTGAGTCGCTGGGGATCACTCCACGACTGTAGACCGTTTGAAACCACCGCGAACACTAAGCGTAACCCATAAAGAATTACCGAAGTGACCTGCTGTCAGGGCTGCTTGATGTTGACCCTGGCAGGAATTTCCATTCAATCATTGAGAATCACAAAAGTGAATCCTCTCTTAAATGTTCTGGCAGATGGCTAGGATCTGCGTAGGACTCTAAAGTTTACATCTGGCGTCCTTAATGTTGAACAACCAGTGTAGAAATATCATGTGTTCCTATGAGATCTTTTGATGAATCTCGGGGCTCTAGACTCGATAAGTGCACATTTGGTTTCCTATGCGGAGATTAGGGAGAGGTCTCCTGCTTCAATATCAACCATCTCTAAGAGACAGATTGATAGATTACACCGGTTCCCCGTGAGAATGAAACAAGCTCTTTTAAGAGAACTTGAGTGGTTAAGAAGGTTTAGTGCAGTGCGTCACTGGGTCCATGACGTCTTTGTCTTCAATACCGGTGTCACCTTAGTAACAACCAGTAGCATATGAGTTGAACCCGGTGTCTGCCCTAAGGTTGAACATTTGGAGGGCTATTTCTTTTCACCCTTTTTCATAACTTTTCTTTTTAATTCTTCAACCCCTTCTTTCTCCTTTCTCATTTTCTCCTTTTTTCAATCATACCTAAGGACTTCTAATTCTAATCTATTGGATTTGTCCATGGGTAGATCCCTCCGGCTCTGACGGATCATAGGACGGTTTTTCCTAACCTTAGTCACCTTATAACTCAATGACTATCCTATCATTGCCATGAAACCATTTATTGAAAATCTCACAAAGTGTTTATGATAATAAAACACATTGTTGTTACCACTTTGAGAGTTTTGCAATTTTGAAGGACTCCCCCTTCACATGTGCTCATGTGTTTTTTTTAATAAATTTGCACATGCGAGAGGAGTTTGTACTTTTTGAATTGATCCACTTTTAGTGAACATGACCGATTCGAGACACGCTTACATCACTAGTTAGACTAGCTTGAAATTATTACCCGTCCTGATCAAGTCCAAAGAAAGTCTCTCGATATGGTACATTCTACTCAGACAAGTCCTATTCGAGACACGCTTACATCACTAGTTAGACTAGCTTGAAATTATTACCCGTCTAGGACAAGTCTTTTCGATTACTGACATTTTAAGCTTCGCCAATTCATTGGTACTTACTGAGTCGAGCTCTTCTGAGATTCAGTCACATACTTTAAACATCTTTGATCACATTTAATCATGTCTTCTCCCCCTCAAAAATAGCATAGCGTGATATTTTTGATATCAACTGATTAATAAAAAGCTTTTGGAGAGAAAGACAGATTTGATTTTGCATGAAATCGGAACATTTTAGTTTTTGAACTCCCCTTAATGATAGCACATTTTAAATCAATTTAAGGGTTTTGAGGGAGTTATCTTGAGCACTAATTTTGAGAGATTTTGAGAAATCTTTTGAACAATCTTGAAAGAGTGCTCAAGGATTTTGTTTTGAAAACGAGTTTATGCTTTGAAATCTTTTTCGTTTGTTTAGACTCGAACTTTTTGAAAAAGAGTTCGTCATTGAACGTACGAGTCCTTGATTTGAAAATAATCAGAAGTCATTGTTCGGGTCCGGGTTTCGTACTGATGTATACGAAAGCCATTGTGAAGAAACTTTTGAGAAACGACATGTTTTAGAAAAACATTAAAAAGAACTCCTGCTCAAGCATCTGTACATGTCCGTATCATTGTTGAATGACATTTCTAGAAACGTACAGAATATTGATTTATACGAGAGACATGTCGTGAGAAGAATATTTTTGGATTTTTTGATTTTATATTGTTTTTGTATTTTTTTTTGAAAATTTTATATTTTTTTATTTTGTTTTTTCAAAAAATATTTACAGCGAAGCGGTTTTTGAAAACATTTTTCAAGAAGATTCGAGAAGACGTTCTAGCTCCTCAGGAGTTAGGCTTCGCATGCCAATTCGTCGAACTAAATAGTCAAACCGTTCTTTTGGAAGGGCTTTAGTAAATAGATCGGCGAGTTGATAATCAGTCTTAACGAAAAATAATTCAACATTACCCTCTTCCACGTGTTCTTTGATGAAATGGTAGCGGACTTTGATATGCTTCGTCTTAGAGTGATGTACGGGATTGCACGAGATGGCTATGGCACTTTTTGAGTCACAATACATAGGTATTCTGTCAAAAGTAAAGCCATAATCTGTGAGCTGTGTCCGCATCCAAAGAACTTGGGCACAACACGCAGATAGAGACACATACTCGGCTTCGGCGGTTGATAGCGCAGTACAATCCTGTTTCTTTGAAGACCAGCTTACAAGCTTTTCACCCAAAAATTGTGCTCCACCTAATGTACTCTTTGTTGTGACTTGATCACCAGCATGGTCTGCATCTGAAAATGCTGTTAGATGAAACCCCGAATCCTTCGGATACCAAAGTCCCATGTTAATGGTTCTTCGTAGGTATCGAAAGATCCGTTTGACCTCTTTGAGGTGAAGTTCGGTAGGCTTTGCCTGAAACCGTGCTAATAAACATACAGCAAATTGAATATCGGGTCGGCTAGCAGTTAGGTACATGAGAGAACCGATCATGCTCCGATATTTCTTCGGATCGATAGGTTTCTCAAACAAATCAGCACCTATTTTTGGTGAAGTGACCATTGGTGTACCAACAGAATCACAATTTTCCATTCCATGTTTTTTCAAAATCTCTATAGTATATTTAGCTTGATTGATAAAAATACAACGAGGGGATTGATGGATTTGTAAACCAAGAAAGAATTTTAGTTTCCCCATCATGGACATTTCAAATTTACTTTTCATGAGATTTTCAAAATGTTTTGAATGGTTAGGATTGGTTGATCCAAAAATGATGTCGTCCACGTAAATTTGAACGATCAAAATGTCATCTTTGAACTTTTTGATAAACAAGGTGTCATCAACCGTTCCTTTTGTGAAATTGTTTTTAAGCAAGAAAGATGATAGTTCGTCATACCACGCTCTTGGAGCTTGTTTTAAACCATAAATGGCCTTCTTAAGCTTGTAGACGTAGTCTGGATGATCTTTGTCGATGAATCCCTCTGGCTGACTCACATACACTTCTTCTTTCAGAGTTCCATTCAAGAAAGCAGTCTTAATGTCCATCTGATAGACTGTGATGTTTTTGTGAACGACATAGGCTAAGAAAATCCGGACTGCTTCTAGTCTAGCTACAGGCGCGAATGATTCCTCGAAATCTATCCCTTCTTCTTGTGGATAACCTTTAGCCACGAGACGAGCTTTGTTGCGAATAACAGTCATTTCCTCATCCAGTTTGTTCTTCCACAACCACTTGAGATCAAGAACACGTTTATCAAGTGGTCGTTCAACAAGTTCCCAACTATCATGTAACAAGTATTGAAGAAATTCCTCCTGCATCGCTTCAATCCAAGGGTTTTCTGCCATTGCTTCCTGAATGTTCTTTGGTTCTTTGAGGCTGATTGAGCAAACGTAAATGCACAATTCGAGATCGGTGGCAAGTTGTCTCCTCGTCTGAACTGGCATTGAAGGATCACCAATAACATGTACTAACGGATGGTCTTTTGTCCATTGAAACGTAGAAGGGTACCTTTGGTTGAACGAATGTGTGTTAGATGGTTCTTGTAACCTTGAAGAAGATTCAGCAGAGTCTGATGCAAACGGGTTTTCAAATACTTCTTCTTCTTCTTCTAACGCAACATCGTTTAAATTAGATGTAGGTTCTCCTTGAAAATTTGTGTTTTGGTTTTGCTCATCAACTCTTGGTAGTTCAGTTTCAAGTACTGGAGTTGGTGGAGTAGATGTAGATGATGTTGATGTAGTTGGTGCTTCAGCTTCGATTGTGGTAGATGCATCCTGTGGTGGTGGTGGTGGTTGATGGTTGTGAGCGGGTGCAGCGGAATGTTGTGGAGATGCATTTGTCGAAGTTCCACCATACTATTCATCAAACATTAACTCGAAGAAATTTTCCAGTTCTTGTTCTGAAGGTTTATCCATGTTTGTTGACTGAGCTCCTTGAGGTACGAGTCCTGAACTGATGTGTCCAGAAGTCTTCTGGTTTGGTTCGGGTCCTAATCCGTTTTGATTAGAAGCCATCAGATTAAGCGCGGGTTCTAGAGCGTATCTCTCAGAAGCCATTTGTGAAATCTCGTCAAACTTCACATTCATTGTCTCCATTATCTTTTTTGTTCGTCTATTATACACCCTGAATGCCCTCGAGTTTTCTGAATATCCAATGAAGATTCCAATATCACCCTTAGCTTTTAACTTTCCTAGATCTTCTCTATCATTCGTCGGATAGCACAAAGCGCCAAACACGTGAAGGTAAGAGATGTCAGGTTTACGGTTGTTCACTAGCTCATATGGGGTTCTATTGAATCTCGGATGGACTAAGGATCGGTTTTGAGTAAAGCAAGCAGTGGCTACAGCATCAGCCCATAAGAATAGAGGTGCACTAGAAAAAATCAGCATTGTGCGAGCAGCTTCCACAAGAGTTCTGTTTCTTCTTTCAACTACCCCATTCTGCTATGGAGTTCTAACAACTGATGTTTGGTGTGTGATTCCAACATCTTCAAGGTAAGTTCTTAACTCCTGGTTTGTAAATTCTGTGCCATTGTCTGTTCTTATAATCCTTACTGGAGCTTGAAGTATAACTTGAATACGCTTCAGAAAGGTGATGATGATGCCTGGTGCTTCGTCTTTTGATCTCAAAAACTTTACCCAAGTATATCTTGAATAATCATCAACAATAACAAGAATATACTTCTTCCCATTAATGCTTTCAACTCTCATTGGGCCATATAAGTCCATGTGCAACATATGTAACCTTGCTTCCGAACTAGGTACGGTTTTGGGTTTATATGATGCTTTTTTACTTTTTCCTTGTTCGCATGATGGACATAGGTGTTCCTTGGTGTATTTGAACTTAGGAAGTCCGATGACGATGTTGTCTTTGGCTAACTTGTTGATGGTGTCGAAATTGAGATGGGATAAACGTCTATGCCACAGCCAGGACTTAGTTTCGGTTGCCCTTGTCATAAGACAAATTGGTGATGTAGAAGCCATTTGGTTGATGTCGATAGCATACAAATTTGTACCACGATTACCAGTTAAGAGATCATCACCAACCAAATTTCTAATAAAAACCGTGTTTCTTCTGAATGCCACTTCTAAATCTGCATCACAAAACTGCCCAACTGAAAACAAGTTGTGTCCCAACCCTTCAACGTAGTAAACTCGAGTGATTAAAAAATTCTCAAACCGAAGATCTCCATAACCCTGAATAGCTGCTACATGATCATTTCCAAAACGTACAGTTCCCATGAATTTCCAGACAAAATTGATCAGCAGCTTTAAATTCCCGGTCATGTGCTTGGAGCAACCCGAGTCGACGATCCAAAGACATATTTCGATAACCTGCCAAGAACAGAAGAGTTTGTATTTGGAAACCGTGTTGAATTTGGTTCCATGGGGTTAGGAGTAAGAGCAGAATCACACTCATAGACAGTTGCTACTTGTTTAGCTTGAGTTATTTCTAATTTGCCGTCCTGAAGAGTGAACTCTCTACCCGTCGGAATCCACATACAAAACTTAAGATAGTTCCTAGGCATTCGACTAATAGTGGTAGTCCTAAATCGTGCAACTAATCTTTCTATAGATCTGGATCTAGCACTAGGTCTTTTTGGAACATTCTTCTGTTCAGGCGTAACATTCAATTCTTAGAAACACATTCATCATGAACATCATTAATTAAACATTTCTTGCATATTAAACAAACAGAGTCATTACATGCATTAGAAACAGTACTTTCGACATTACATTCAGATGAATCATGTTTCTTATTAAAAAGCGATAAATTCCTAGGGTGTTCTTCTACTTCTTCAACTTTATTCTTGCTACTACTCTTAGATGCAGGCGAGACTCTATTGTTCCTTGTATTGCTCTTAGGCTTTAGTCTGCTGCTCCTAGAGGTGCTTTTTAATCCTGTAGAAGGTCAGGCACACGCGTTAGGATTTATATTGTTGTCCTTTTTAGCATCACTAGATTCTTTAGAATTAGCCTTTATGCACTTGTCATTTGTCTTAGATGTTGAGGCAGACGCACTAGTGGGACTAATCCTAAAAAGGCCAGGTGCTAACACTTTAGGTGTTTCGACAACCGCTTTTCCTTTATCAACAATCTTATCATTTTCACTTTTCTTGGGCAAGGGTGTTGGAGTGACTGGTTTTGTCAAATCCTTTTTCTCATTGACTTTTGGAGCAAACCTTGAAATTGACATTTTTGGTTTTTGAACCGAGTTAGAAACATTTGGTTTCTCCGAAGTCAATGGTTTTGCAAACTTAGTTTCCTCACCCTTTCCTTTTTGACTTTCAAGCTGAGCCCTCAAAAGATCATTTTGCTCTTTCATTTTCTTTAAGTCACGCTCATACGACAATTTGTCATACTTGCATTCTTCCTTTTTCCGATCAAGTTGTTTAAAATATGACACATTTTGTTTTTCAAGCTTTATAAGAGCATTTTCATATTTTGAAACAATTGCGGAGGTCTCAGCTCTTAGTCGTTCATCGTCTTGAACAGAATATGTTTGTAAAATGATGGATATAATGTCAGTGGTCATAACAGCTTCGAAGAGAGAATCATTTAGGTTTTCCAAAACATTCATGTTTTCACGAGCATCATTAGCTTCGTTTACCAGGGATTTGTGGTCCTTGACAAAGTCGGCCGTTTCTTTTAAAAAAGCTTTTTCAAAATGGATTACCCTTGCACTGATGTTATTTAGTGGGATAGTAATTTCGTTTTGAAACACCTTTTTCTGTTCGATATGAAAACTAGAATGCCAGTTGTTAATATTGATGCTAGTTTTTGAAGCAACAATATTTTGAAGTTCTTGAATTCTCTTTTTAACGTCATCCAAAATTTCTCTAGCCTCACTTGTATTAAAAGTGTTGTTAGAGGACATTTGTTCTATTTTTGAAAGAGATTTGGAAACAACTTTCTTTTTAGACAAGAATTTCGCAAATGGTCGTTTTATGGAAAACGCAGATTGTTCTGTTTGTGGAACAAAAGTGATTCCCGAAAGTTTGTTCAATTTATTGTAATCAATGGGTTTCAAATCATTTTGTTTCATTTTATTTATGCTCTCTTCGACATGTTCAATCGTTAGCACAGAATCCCGAACGACGGGAGGATCATGTTTGGTATAAATCACATTACCATTGTACAAAACATTCTGTTCTTGCTGAGCTTTCTTGAGATTACAAGGGGTGTTGTTACCAAGAGCCATTTTATGTTTCGTATGGTAAATCGGATTAATTTGATTTGAAATCATTTTCATTGTTTGACTCGACTGACCCGACTTAACCACTAATTCTTCTAAATGAGCAATCATGTGTTCTGACTCTACGATTTCTTCCAAAAGTTTGTCTTCTTTCTTTGCAAAATCCTTTTTCAACTCATCCATTTCTTTTTCAAGATTGGTATAAGCTGTTTTTTGTTTAGAAAGTTGGTTTTGTAAATCAGAAATTTCCGCGTTTAAAGATTTTATCTTTTTGAAAGAATTAACATCAAGTGTATCAAACTTGAGTTGCAATTGTTGTTTCTCTGAAACGGAATTTTGATAACCAGTTTCTAATTCAGACAATCTTTTGTTATGAAATTCAAAAGCTTTAACGGTGGATTTGTAACTCTCAAGCTCAGCGGTCAATTTAACATTCGCGGCCTTAACATCGCGATTGACCTTTTGCACATTCTCAATTTCAATACGACAATTATTCAATGATGATTCAAACAAAGCACGTGTTTCCTCATCATTCTCAGCATGCTGTGAAACGAAGCCTCCATTATGATTCATATCTGGAGTTGCTGAAGGAGTATTGCTACTACTTGGCGTGTCCAGGAATGTATCATAAGTGGGTGCTTGCTTCTCAAAATGATGTTCCTCATGAGGAGACATATCAAATATATCATTATTGTGACATGTGTTGAAGTTAGATACCTCAGATGGTGCATTGGTGTCATAAACAGGAAGTGTGTCAGAATCCGTGTGATACTTAGCTTCCTGAAGATTCCCCATGAATATGCAGTTCGCATCGATATCTTCTCTATCTTCCATGTCATCCATAAGAGCCATAAAGTCATTCTCCTCTGCGTTCAACTGAAATCCTGCCTCTGCCTTTTGTGCCAACATCACTGCTTACTGCAAGTACGCTAGATCTTTCTTGTTTGGCTTAGTAGGACAGTTCCTTGCCATATGACCTACACCCTGGCAGTTGAAACACTTTACCGGATTACCCTGATTCATATTTCCCAAATTCCCAACTACTGGAGCTGCAACATTTCTATTCTGATTACCCATTGCCTGATTACCAACATTCTGACCCCTCTGATTTCCAACAACCTGACCCACCTGATTCCCTGCATACTGACCATACTGATTCCCTGCATACTGACCTGCATTCTGCATATTCTGATTGCCCATATTAAATCCCGTAGCATATCCTTGCTGATTCCCATAAACTCCAACCATTTGGCCTCCGTTGCCCATATTGAAACTCGGCTGAGCGATCTGCCTGTTGCGAGTATTCGATGAAATCCTTTGGTTGTTGTTTGTTGGTGTAGAATAGCGTCCTTGGAATGCCTTTGACAGAAAAGCAAACGCTTGTGTCAATGCTGCAGCAGCTTCATCATTGTCAGTGAATTCTGGTTCTTGGAATTGTGGGTATGTCTGTTGTGGAATAACTTCTTGTTGTTGTGGGTAGAATTGTTGTTGGTAGACCGGTGTTGGTTGTTGAATGCATGATGGTTGCATGTAGTTGTGAATGGATGATGATGGTTGTTGAGTGTTCACTTGTAATGGTGTTGGTGTATTAGCAATTAGTGCGAGAGGATCATGATTCTTTGCCAATCTTTCTTTCCTAACTTCATTAGCCTCAGCTTGGTTTTGCTTCAGAAAGTCATAGAGTTGATCATAATTCACCTGATGTAAGTCCTTTGTCTGATTAACAATTGTAACATAACGACCCCATTCTTCTGGAAGGTTATTGAGGAATTTGATGTTTGTTGCAATTGCTCGTGGTGTCAACTTGTTTCTGATTAACTCATTCATCAAAGTGCAAAACCTTGTGTAGTAAGATTCAATCTGTTCACCTTTAGTGGATGTAAAGTTCTCCCATTCAGTAAGAAGTTTGTTCTCAACATCTTGTTGTCCAATTTCTGTTCCATGACATATTCTTCTAACGCATTCTCACATAGCATAAGCACTTTCACAACTGTCGACCGCAGCAAAGATCTCCCGTGGTAATCCAAGTTGGATTAAATGCATTGCCATATCATCGGCTTTGATCTGCGCCTTGTCTTCATCAGTGTAATCTGCTTCTGTTTGTATACGCACTACTGGTTCAGTAGGAGGTGTGGTATTTGGATTACCTTGAATTTGAACTTGTCTTGGCTGAAATGGACCGTTTTCTATGGATTTGATCATTAGGTGCCCGGTATCCTTTGTTTTGATGTAACGAAGCATACGGCTTGTCCATGGGAGATATCCACCTTTTTCAAGCATTGGAGGTCGGTTTTCCGCACCGGCTGCATGAATGTCTTGCTGAGTTGCCATTGATGAAGTGTAGATGGATAAAGTTGATTATTGGATCGTTCCAACGAAATAGGAGTAGAGTTTAGAGTAAGTTGATGCAAGTTTTTATGGTGAAAATTTTGACTGAAAACCTTAAAACCTCAATAACTTCTTCTCGGAGCGTTTTTAGGCCTCGAAACTTCTGGCGTGTCGTTCTCCTCTGTCTCACGGTCGTTTTGACAGCTGATTCGTCGAAACCGGAGTTACGGTTCAAAAGTTATGGCCGTTTGAAGTTTGGTCGTCAAAAACCTCACTTTTGTCAAAATTCTCGAAACTTTGCTGTGTTCTCGAAACTTTGGGATTTCGAAACTTTGTGATCTCGAAACTTATGGATTGCGAAACTTCTGTGTTTGCGAAACTGATGGATTGCGAAACTTCTGTGATCTCGAAAATTTGGTGACTTGAGTGATTTCGAAAATTTTTGTTGATTTCGAAAATTTTGATTTTTTTTCGAAAAGTTTGCAGTGTTTTCGAAAAGTTTGAGTTTTTCGAAAATATTGCAATGTTATCGAAAATTTGATATTTTCGAAAACCCAATCACACAAATTAATTTCGAAATTATAAAATTTCGAAATTTAGCCACAAGTCGAAGTAATTTCTTTCTTATACAAGAGAGAAAATACCGAGTATCCAACGGTAAGCACGAACGAGACGGTTTCAGGTGTTCTGGAAAAATAGTCAAAATGGATTTCGAAAAGATGCTAGTGATTTCGAAATTTGGACAGTATTTAGAATAAGCTTAAAGCACACCCAAATGACTTTTGCAATCCAAGATTCTTGTACTTCTAGGCTAAAAAACACCAAAACTTGAAGAAAGTTCAAAACTTAATGATTTTTATGAAACTTTTTCGTGATTTAGAAAAGAAGTACAAAAACCAAATTGAGTTTTTTAAGCTTGAAACTTCAAAAAGATTTAAACTTTCTTGTTAGAAAAAGTTTATAACACTAGTTTGTAATCAAAAAAGTGTTAAAAACCAAGAAAAACAAGAAAAGTAAAGAACTTTTCAAAAAAACGTGATAATAAGCTTAAAAAAAACGAAACACACAAACTCAAAACCCTCCTAAATCATTGTTAGGCGATTGATACCACTTGTAGGACCTTAAATAAGACAACTTTATCACACACAATATAAGCACAATAAGAAGGAAAGATGGAAAGATGGTGACTTGTAGATGTCGTGTATGTGTAGAGAGAAAGAGATGAAATATGGAACTTTATTAAGAGAGAAACACACACAAAATACACACACAAGCACACACCCCAAATGAGCCTTTGAGGTGTTTAAATAGTTCTTAACATGAGATGCCCTATGGGCTTTCTATTGGCTTGGGGTTGGACTTGGTTACATGATTGGACAACTAGGCTTATGAAACATAGCATATAACATATTAGCTTGCCAAGTCCAAGGCCCAATGACTAAACTATTACTAATCTTAACAAACGACACAAAGTTACAATATGAGAATGACCATCACTTCATAATACATATTTTTAATGCTAACACTTATTAACTGGTTGAACTATATTAACTGATGAACCTTATTAAGTGATGAACCTTATTAAGTGATGAACTTATTAAATCAGTTAATAAGGTTCATCAGTTAAAAAAAAAACAAAAAAAAAAAAAACAAAACTTTTTGAATCTTACATTAATAAAATGACTAAAGGTGCATTGTTGTACAAAAATTAGTGAATTTAACTCGATTTTAAGACTAAAAATCTAAGCTAAACATTTCATCAAACATGTTGTGTGCAACAAATATGAGTAAAACGTCATCTTTAACATACGATATCTCACTCATATCATATCGGATTTGAATGATTCAAATTTCTGGGTGATGAGTGAATCAAAATCTAAAACTTTTGTGTTTTAAGTATTTTATGATTTGGCAATTGTTAAGGTAAAAGATAGGGTCGAAAATAGCAAAAAAATCAAGAAAATCATGACCCTATGAGTATGTCAAAAAAAAAGTTTCGAAATAATTAAAAAGATTTATACCAAATTAAAGAGAATCAAATTTTAAAAATTATGGTGAAATCGGTTTTTTTTAAAACTTCGTCATTTGTGAATTATATGTGCTTTAAGTTAAAGGGTGAAAAGAAAAAACGAGTAAAATTACTAAATTGCCCATTTGATAAAATTATTAGAGAAAAAGAAAAGAAGCTGGAAGTATGAAAAGGGGGACACGTGGAGGTTTGGGAGTACTTTTTACACTTTTTAAAAAACCTTGTCTTTTTAATCGATCCTACTTCTATTAATCTTTTACTTCAAATATTACCACAATATGTTTCGTCGTTACATATAGTAGACGTAGGTTGATCACTCCATACTATGATAAGTAAACACCTTTTTTCAGTTATAAATCACAACTTATGTATTTTACTCACCGTATCTTCAAATGATCTTTGACTTTTCTAAAGTGTCCGATAATAAAACTAGTAACAACACTTACTCATAAGATATACCAATCTGCACACTGTTAAATATGAATATCTTTTTTTTGGGTAAAGGGGACACTACCCCGATAAATTATATTACACCAATAAAGTCAATGAAGTACAATGGAATGTGGCCGTGTGCCACATTAACCTCAAGCTAACGAGCTTGAACAGCCCCTACTCATATGACATGCCATATGAGGTTTTCATTGCGCTCATATGAACCAGGAGCCCTATTACATGGAAACGTATTCATGAGTCTTGACCTTTTTGTGACAAATTTGGCTGAAAGGTTATGAACGAAATGCTCAAACGTCCGATGACATCAATTAGGCAAAAGTATTTTATTATTCCTTGACCAACTGTATGTGCATTTAGTCACTCCTATATATTATTTTTGTTCATCTTCTAAATTTGATTGATATCGAAATACATCATGAACACATTAACAGAATAATCTAAATGTAACACCCCCAAAATTTGGTACAGCGGAAGTCTCAACAAGCTTTCGGGGCGTTACGGGGATTGGTATCCAAACACAAGACATAAAAGAACGAGATAAAGTAAACAAGATAAAATGCAACCACGCGGGGTTTTAAAGTTTACATTATCCCAAACACATCCAAAGTCAGGCCCAAAGAAAACAAATATAGGTCCACATTAGTTATCAGAGTTTTAGAAATATAGATCCATAACCGGTGCCAAATGCCAAGCCTCCAATCCCAAGCATCCGCAGAGCATCACTTAAATACCTGAGAAAACGTGCTAAAAGTCAGCTTTCGCTGGTGAGATCATAGGTTTAGATTCTTAATTCAATATAGTGGACATGTACGCAAAACGCTTGCTAGCTAGACTAGGGCTCAAACATCCAACCAAAATATCCAACCAAGATAATCCAACCAAGATAATCCAACCAAGATAATCCAACCAAGATAATCCAACCAAGATAATCCAACCGAATCAAATCATCCCTATAGGTGCACGCTATAGCTCAAATCAATCCAATCAATAGCTTACCTAGCTCAAGTCTAGGCCTCGCTCTATAATCAATCCAATAGCTTACCTAGTTCGGGGACTAGGCCTCGCACAACAACCAAATCAATAGCTTACCTAGATCTAGTCTAGGCCTCGCTCTATAACCAAATCAAATAGCTTACCTAGTTCAAGTCTAGGCCTCGCTCTACCTAGTTCTATAAGCATAGCAAGTTTTGAAATTAAAAAGCGATAATAGTCCACACAAAACATTTGCACGTTTCTCACCCCAAGTATTGAAAACAAAGTTCAAGAGTAAAAGTGGGGCTATGACTCACCTCAAGTCCAGAAATATAGTAAGACGAGGTAGGTAGCAATAAGATGTATGATAACTCACGAAACAGCAACTACGGACTTGGCACGACCTAACAATATTAACTCTTTCAGAAATCATTTCCTCAAATATATAATATTCCCAAACCCGGACGAGAATCCGTTTTATTACCGAAAATCCATTTCGTATTAGTTTGGTGTATTTGCGTTTGGTATCCACACGGGTGGTGGGTCGACTCAAAACAAACCAACAGATCGCACATAGAACATATAATAAACTATAGATCTAATATTAGCCCAATATATCATTTAAATAAATCGCCAAAGTTTACCAAATCCGTCGATTTGATAATCCTCATATTTATTTACGTAATATACCGTTCCAAGATTACACCCAATCTAAAGCACATATAAAGCACATATCACGTAATTACTATATAGTATATATCATAGTTTAATAAATTCCTCGTATATATCGTCAAATTGGCCAGATTTCCCGATATATACACTCGCAATCTATTACCCTTTACATATACTACAACCTATGGGCGTCGTAGGATACGATGCCCACTAATATATTCGTTTCATATAACCAAACAACCCGGCTCAACCTTACGGTTGGGTGGTTATTTACTTATAGAAAACGTCTATATTAGTCGTCATATATCCGAGACAACACGAATGTCGCAAATAATAACTTACCTGGACCCGAGTGACGACAATTTCGTCTAACTCAATAAGCTTATTCGTTATATATCCAAAATGACTTTTTATTAAACGTTTCATAATTGTCGGGAGTTTCCCCTTTATAACACAATTTTTAATAATAATAATACGTTTAATAATATTACGCCACTTTCGTAGCCTAATATGTATCTAATCGTATTATTTATAATACGACTCGTGATTATTATTATTATTAATATACGCGTTTATATAGTTATATATACGTTACTCATGTATATACTTTCGTATAAACGTTCATATTACTAATAATTATTATTACGAGTTTTATTATTCTCGTTTTATTTTTAATATTTATTGAGTTACACGAAATGGTCATATGTCCGAGTCATGACTCTCGGCTCATTGTCCAAGTCCAATAATAAACCAAAGTCATAAATAATAATCTCCGTCCAATCACAATCTCAACCACGGGCTACAACAATAAGGTCCGACTACGGTACCCGACTAACCTATCTCCGTCATCTAACGACCGTCTCATAACCGGTCCCCAATCACACTTACCAATCGACAACAACTTCTCAATACCAAAAACCAATGCCCAATTCGACCACATGTATTCGGCCGAGAATATAAATACCACCACAACAAAATAAACAAGTTCACAATTATACAAATAATAACATTAACAAAGTTAATGTGTGGGTCGGTTTACCAAGCCGACCCGAGCCCTCGACTCACTTGAGTCTCGGCTCCGAACCGCGAGTCATTAGGACTCGAACCAAACACAAGTATCATATAGCTCACTTGAGCTTAACCAAGAAATCATATACTCCATTCGACCCAAGGGTAAATTCGGCAACAAGAAAAATACTACACGGCTCAAGGCCGCGACCCACAAGGGTCGAACCACAAAAACCATACGAGCCGAGGCTCGAACCACAATAAATCGAGAACCATGAGGGCCTCGGCATGGCATACGAGCCCAAGAATGAAACCCCGAGACCACATGGTCTCGGCTAGCTCGGATCGAGGATACAACACCCTCGACAACAACAACCAAACAATCAATCATCAAGAACCAAAGCCATCAAAAGGCTTCGAACCAAAATAAGCCGAGAGTTTTACTCTCGGTTCCGAGTCAACCACGACCAAGCCATGAAAACCCGGATACCAAACTATCTTTTTATCACAAAAACATCCTTTCTTATTAAAACCCATTTCGATTCTCACGAAAATATTCCGTGTAGCCACGGATAAAAGCCAAATCGTGGCTCCCAAAACCCAAAAATGGCTCCTTCTCACCTTCTTAAACCTCCAAACGCACGGATCTAGAAAAGTTATTAAAATTCGAACGGTTAACTATAGATTTGGTGGTGTTAATGATGGTTTTAGGATGAGTTTCTTATACCAAAAGAAAGAGGGGAAAGAGAGGGATAAAATGGTGGTATTAGTTTTGTTAGGGAGTCGGAGACGCGGCGGTGGTGGCCAGATTTTTAGTCGGCGGCTAGGGTTTTGGTGTGGGAGAAGAGATGAGATGAAAGAGAGAGAGATGGGTGGAGGTTTGTGTTTGTGTTGTGTGGGTAAAACCGGACCAAACACACCTTATTTAACTTTTCTTTCTTTTTTTTATTTATTTTTTTTTTTTTTATTTTTATTTTTTTTTTAAAGTTATAATAATAATAATAATAATAATAATAATAATAGTAATAATAAGGATATTATTACGGTGGAGCGGGTAACGCGGGTAACTGTAAAAACATATGGCCCGAACCCGAACTCATTTTAAAACTTCCATATTACACGAGAACCTCTCGTAATCAATTAAAATAATAACCGCTCGTTAAGACGAATCATAAAATTGTCGTTAGGTAATCCTAGTGCCAAAGTCAACGTAGTACCAAGTGAGAATTCAAATACACATCACCGATCACATAATCAAAAACGAATTTTGAACATAATTCACGAATACCATAACGTCATTAAATAAAATTTCCATAAAATAGGTCTTACAAGTTCGTTGTGAAATGAAAATTTCAAATAAAAATTATAAACGAACTTAAGTTGTAATGCGGGTTTTAAAAATAGCTCCCTAAACTGCCGGTTGTCACATCCTCCCCGTCTCAGAAGGAAACCCGTCCCGGGTTTCACTCGGAAAAATTCATCTACGAAGTGAAAAGCTTCGGATATTTCTTCCTGAACTCGTCCTCACGTTCCCACGTGAATTCTGGTCCATGTCGGGAATTCCAACGAACTTTGACGAGCGGAATACGACTCCTCTTGAGTCGTTTGATCTCTCTATCCATTATCTCAATCGGTTCTTCCACGAAATTCAATTTCTCATCAATACTAATATCCCTCATTGGAATGACGGGCATTTCATCAGAAAGACATTTCTTCAAATTACTCACGTGAAACACGTCATGAACTTTGCTCAGTTCAGACGGTAATTCCAAACGATACGCTACGGGCCCAATTCTTTCCAGAATACGAAATGGTCCAATGTAGCGGGGATTCAATTTCCCTCGTTTTCCAAAACGTATCACACCCTTCCAAGGCGAGACCTTCAACATAACTCTATCTCCAACCTGGAATTCTAGGGGTTTACGCCTTTGATCAGCATAGCTCTTCTGCCTATCTCTAGCTGCTTGCAGTCGTTCTCGAATCTGCGTTACCTTCTCCGTAGTTTCCAAGATAAGCTCAGGGCCTGTGAGTTGGCTATCTCCAACTTCTGCCCAACCAATAGGTGAACGGCATTTTCGACCATACAGAGCTTCAAATGGTGCAGCCTTAAGACTTGTGTGGTAGCTATTATTGTAGGAGAACTCTGCAAGGGGCAGATACTTCTCCCAGCCCTTACCAAAGTCTATGATGCATGCACGAAGCATATCCTCTAGAGTTTGGATAGTTCTCTCACTTTGGCCATCGGTTTGGGGATGATATGCAGTACTCATATCAAGTCTCGTTCCCAAAGCCTTTTGCAGTGATCGCCACAAGGCCGACGTAAAACGACTATCACGATCCGAAATAATAGATATCGGGACTCCATGACGAGAAACAATCTCCTTCACATACAACCTTGCAAGCTTATCCACACTATCATCTTCACTTATAGCTAAGAAATGAGCAGACTTTGTCAGACGATCCACAATTACCCAGATAGCGTCACAACCGCTAGCTGTCCTTGATAATTTGGTAATGAAGTCCATAGTAATCCGCTCCCATTTCCAGACTGGAAGTTCTGGTTGCGTTAGCAGTCCTGTCGGTCTCTGGTGTTCAGCCTTAACCTTGGCGCATGTCAAGCACTTACTAACGTACGACGCTATTTCTGCCTTCATATTTGGCCACCAATAGAACTTCTTAAGATCTTGGTACATTTTATCGGAACCAGGGTGAATGGAGTACTTCGACTTATGCGATTCATGCATAATCAGATCTCGAATCCCTCCATACAATGGTACCCAAAGCCGATCTCCAAAACATAACACTCCATCTGAACGCTTAACAAATCCTTTCTCATTTTCTGCCATCCCAAATATATTCTCAGCAGGTTTATTCTCTGCTTTCAATGCTCCCGTTTGAGCTTCTAATATTTGAGACGGTAATGGCGATACGATAGTCATTCCCAATGACTTAACTCGTAATGGTGGAATCCTCTCTTTCCGACTAAGAGCATCAGCGACAACGTTTGCTTTACCAGGATGGTAGCGAATCTCACAATCGTAATCGCTTAGCAACTCAATCCAACGTCGCTGCCTCATATTAAGCTCTTTTTGGTTCAGAATGTGTTGCAGGCTTTTGTGATCAGTAAACACTACACACTTGGTTCCATACAAGTAATGTCTCCATATCCTTAAAGCAAAAACTACAGCACCTAGCTCCAAATCATGGGTAGTGTAGTTTTTCTCATGCTTTTTGAGCTGTCGGGAAGCATAAGCTATCACTTTCTCTCGTTGCATTAACACAGCTCCTAAACCTTTATGTGAAGCGTCACAATAGACGACGAAATCCTCGTTACCTTCGGGTAACGCCAAAATAGGAGCACTACACAACATCTCCTTAAGTAACTGAAAGGATTCCTCTTCCTTATCTCCCCATTCATACTTAACACTCTTTTGAGTCAATTTGGTCAACGGTTTTGCTATTTTCGAAAATCCCTCAATGAATCTTCGATAGTAACCAGCTAATCCCAAAAATTGACGAACTTCTGTTGGTGTCGTAGGTGCAACCCAATCTTTGATCGCTTCAATCTTAGCAGGATCCACATGAACTCCTTGTCTATCAATTACGTGACCTAGAAATTGTACTGTTGGGATCCAAAATTCGCACTTTGAAAACTTGGCATACAGTTTTTCCTTCCTGAGCAATTCTAAGATAAGTCTTAGATGCTCCTCATGTTCTTCCTTACTCTTTGAATAAATCAGAATGTCATCGATAACCACAATCACGAACTTATCTAAGTATGGCTTACACACCCGATTCATGAGGTCCATGAATACAGCCGGTGCGTTAGTCAACCCAAACGGCATCACCTGAAACTCATAATGCCCGTAACGGGTTCTGAAAGCCGTTTTCGGAATATCTTCCTCGCGCACTCGAAGCTGATGATATCCCGATCTCAAATCGATCTTTGAATACACACTCGATCCCTGAAGTTGATCGAACAAATCGTCGATCCTCGGTAACGGGTATCTATCCTTCACCGTTAACTTGTTCAGCTCTCGATAATCAATACACATACGAAACGATCCATCCTTCTTCTTCACAAATAAGACTGGGGCTCCCCAAGGTGAAGAACTTGGTCTTATAAACCTCTTCTCGGCTAACTCCGCTAATTGTTTCGACAACTCTTCTAGTTCAGTCGGTGCAAGACGATAAGGCGCTCGTGCTACTGGTGCAGCACCAGGTATTAACTCGATCTGAAATTCCACTTGCCTAGTAGGCGGAATTCCCGGCAAATCATCGGGAAACACATCCGGAAAATCACGAACTATAGGTACATCCCCAATGCACCTTTCCTTCTTTTCCTTCTCTCCTTTCTCAGAAATTTGGGCTAAGAAAAGGTAGCTTCCTTTCTCTATTAGCTTCGACAACTTAGTGCAAGATATAACTGCTAATCTAGATGGGCCTCTCGAATCCTTTCTATCTCCTGGTATGTTCAGAATCTCCTTGCCGTAAGGCACACGCACGATCTTCTCATCGCAGATTATATGGGCACGATACTTCGACAACCAATCCATACCAATAATGACATCAAAACTTCCTAATGTGACGGGTAGAAGATCTATGTTGAAAGGACGGTTCAGAAAGTTTAACGTGCATCCACGAATGATGGTCTTAATCCTTTCTATTTTTCCATTGGCTAATTCTACATCATACCCAATTCCTAAGGCCATCGGGGGTTTCTCTAGTAAGGGTGCAAACTTAGTGGACACAAAACTCTTATCGGCACCAGTATCAAATAGTATGGAAGCATAACGATTATTGAGAAGGAACGTACCAGTAACCACGTTCGGATCTTCTCCTCTCTCGTTCCCGAGTGCATACACTCTCCCATGAGCAACTCCAGCTTCCACACGTTGGTCCGCATTATCTTGCCGTCCACGATTTCCTCCAGCTCCACGGTTTCCATTGTTGTACCCATTACCACCCGATCCTTGATTTCCTCGGTTCCACGATTCCCTACACTCGTTCCGATAGTGTCCTTTCTTTCCACATCCATAGCAAGTAACATTTGCCTTGTTCATAGTTTCAGGAGTAGCTTGAACCATAGCAAGAGGTCGAGCTCTACAATCCTTAGCTATATGTCCCATCCTAGAGCAATTCTTGCACATTATAGTACATCGACCAGAATGATGCTTGTAACATCGGTTACATTTTGGTGCATCTCCATTGTAGTTCTTCTTGTCTCCGTCTCCCATGGCATAAGCTCTAGTAGTTAGTTGTCTCTTGTTTCGACGATCATTACTCTTAGAGTGATCGTCCCTCTTTCTCTTTCCATTCTTATTCTTCTCAGTTTCTTCCAATGCCAAAGAATCCATCAATTGTTGAGCGATAGTAACAGCCTCATGAATGTTTGCAGGCTTAGCGGAAATCACATCGTTCCTTGTAGCTACCGGCAATCCATCGGTATACCTCTCGATCTTTTGGGTCTCAGTTCTAACCATATCGGGACAGAGTAAGGCCAACTCTCGATAGCGGCGATTGTAAGTTGCCATATCGGTGCCTTTCACCTTGTGGTTCCAGAACTCAATCTCCAATTTCTTAATCTCATTCCTTGGGCAGTAGGTCTGAATCAGCAAAGACTTAAATTGCTCCCAAGTCATAGCATAAGCCGTATCACTCCCAACCGAGTTACGGTAATTGTTCCACCAAGTTAAGGCTTCATCCTTGAAGGTAAAAGAAGCAAACTTTACCTTCGCATTCTCCGCACAACCACTGACATTGAACACAGACTCAGTCTTCTCAATCCACCTAACCAAGTAAACCACTCCTTCAGTCCCACCAAACTCAATCGGTCCACAAATCTTAAACTCCTTGTAGTGACATCCATTAGCACGAACAGGTGGAAAAGTTCCAGCAGAATTGTTGGAATGATTTGACTCAGCTAGTAACTCAGCAACTCGTTGCTCCACAAGTTGATTGATCATTGCTTGATCCACAGTAGGTGCATTAAGTGGAACATGATCATTGTCTCCCTGGACATCCACATTTTGATTCCTGTTATTGCGGTTAGTAGTGTCCAGGTTATCAGGAGTAGGGGTCTCAACATTTCGAGCTGGACGGCGTCCTCGACGACTAGGGGTAGTCGTTGCAGGTCCAGTTCTGGTAGCTCTAACAGGGTTTCTTCGGGGTGCCATTGATCCGTAAAGCATCAATAAGGCGAATAGGAACTCAATTTCCATAATACCCAAAAACCACATAATACCATATCATAATAACCATCGATCATACAAGAAAGATCCAACATCGTTCCAACTACCGAAAACACAAAGATAATAATCGTTCCAACAAGACGAGTGATCAACAGAAAATACATCAAAAATAGGATAACTAGTTTTTCTAACCGAACACTCCTCGGTTAAGAAAGCAACAAGATAATATAACTCAAGCAACTAGCCACGGGGCTGACGGAGAATCCTCAACTCCTGCCTCAAGCCATCAAGATCCCTCCATAACGATCCTAACTCCACGCTATGGGTGTCTCGGTCTCTCTTGAGGTCAGCCACCTCCTTCTCCAGCTCGGCATTCCTTTGCCATAGCTTGCGGTCAGCCTCACGAGCAGTAACAAAACCTCGCTGTAAACTATCGATATGCTCATGAACCTCCATCAAAACTCTCCTCAACTCAGTAGTCCTGCCCACAACGACAGTCAAGTCAACTCTCAAATCCGCTAAAAACTCTCCAATAACCCTCTCAAGTCGATCAGATACACGTGCAACTCTCTCACTAAGCTCAGTAATCCGAGCCCACAACCTGCCAATCTCACCCAACTCTGCATGCTCAGCAGAAATCTCAGAAGATGCATCCGACCCAGCGGGACTACCAGGTGGCAACTCAAACAGAAACGGATGATCAGGTGAATCAGGCTCAATCGGGTGCACAGGTGAATCAGGCTCCTCAGCCTGAGCTGGTGGTGCTAACACATCATCATCATCAGGCACCTCATCCTCCTGAGGGTCATCCTCCTCCTCAGGGTCATCATCATCACCCTGCTCAACCTCCTGAGGGTCATCCTCTCGCTCAGGGTCATCAGCCTCATCCTCACCCTCGTACTCCTCCTCCTCCTCATCGGAAGAGTACATCATCAATCGTCGTCTCCTACTAGGTGAACCATGTGGTGAAGGGGTAGGTGATCTAGGACGACGACGCAATGATGTGGGCGGCGCCTCAGACAGAAGAGAGTGAGCATCAATCTGTAAAGGTGATGAAGTAGGGCGTACCGACATGCGTGCCGTAGCTCGGTGGGCAAAGCGAGGTGCCACGCGAGCCAAAGCCTGATGAAGAGTAAGCTGCCTCGATGTACCAGGGAGCCCTAGAGAAGATGAGGGTCCCTGCGTAGATGCAGCAGATGGTGCTGAAGTAGAACCTGTCAGTGTCATAGTAGCTGAATGCATGGCAACCTGGTAAGGATCATCAGGGGCCATGGTGAACCGTGCTGGCAATACCGGTGTAGTAAGAATATCCTCAACGACGTCAGGCGTATGGGAGGCCATAGTCTGTGACAACGGCGTAGGGTAGGTGTAAGTGTTTCAAAACAACTAAACCGTGAACTCAAAATACCATATCCAAAATCATCATATAATTCCAAATCGTATAAAATCAAGAAAGATTTAAATACCGCATTACTAAAACCATTCTCAAAACAATTAAGCCATATAATTCCTCAAAACACATATAATTCCTCAAAAACGCATCATATCCCCAAATCAATAAACCTCAAATCCTCAAATCATCTCAAGAAATCCCAAAACTATCAATCATCTCAATAATCTCATAATACCTCAATAATAACAATGATGCTTCGGCTTGGCGGGCTGGCGGGCAATGGTCGAGGATCGTTTTCCATAAAAATCGGTTATAGTTTAGGTGTCTATTTACCTAGTTCTCTATAACCTTGGCTCTGATACCAATCTGTAACACCCCCAAAATTTGGTACAGCGGAAGTCTCAACAAGCTTTCGGGGCGTTACGGGGATTGGTATCCAAACACAAGACATAAAAGAACGAGATAAAGTAAACAAGATAAAATGCAACCACGCGGGGTTTTAAAGTTTACATTATCCCAAACACATCCAAAGTCAGGCCCAAAGAAAACAAATATAGGTCCACATTAGTTATCAGAGTTTTAGAAATATAGATCCATAACCGGTGCCAAATGCCAAGCCTCCAATCCCAAGCATCCGCAGAGCATCACTTAAATACCTGAGAAAACGTGCTAAAAGTCAGCTTTCGCTGGTGAGATCATAGGTTTAGATTCTTAATTCAATATAGTGGACATGTACGCAAAACGCTTGCTAGCTAGACTAGGGCTCAAACATCCAACCAAAATATCCAACCAAGATAATCCAACCAAGATAATCCAACCAAGATAATCCAACCAAGATAATCCAACCAAGATAATCCAACCGAATCAAATCATCCCTATAGGTGCACGCTATAGCTCAAATCAATCCAATCAATAGCTTACCTAGCTCAAGTCTAGGCCTCGCTCTATAATCAATCCAATAGCTTACCTAGTTCGGGGACTAGGCCTCGCACAACAACCAAATCAATAGCTTACCTAGATCTAGTCTAGGCCTCGCTCTATAACCAAATCAAATAGCTTACCTAGTTCAAGTCTAGGCCTCGCTCTACCTAGTTCTATAAGCATAGCAAGTTTTGAAATTAAAAAGCGATAATAGTCCACACAAAACATTTGCACGTTTCTCACCCCAAGTATTGAAAACAAAGTTCAAGAGTAAAAGTGGGGCTATGACTCACCTCAAGTCCAGAAATATAGTAAGACGAGGTAGGTAGCAATAAGATGTATGATAACTCACGAAACAGCAACTACGGACTTGGCACGACCTAACAATATTAACTCTTTCAGAAATCATTTCCTCAAATATATAATATTCCCAAACCCGGACGAGAATCCGTTTTATTACCGAAAATCCATTTCGTATTAGTTTGGTGTATTTGCGTTTGGTATCCACACGGGTGGTGGGTCGACTCAAAACAAACCAACAGATCGCACATAGAACATATAATAAACTATAGATCTAATATTAGCCCAATATATCATTTAAATAAATCGCCAAAGTTTACCAAATCCGTCGATTTGATAATCCTCATATTTATTTACGTAATATACCGTTCCAAGATTACACCCAATCTAAAGCACATATAAAGCACATATCACGTAATTACTATATAGTATATATCATAGTTTAATAAATTCCTCGTATATATCGTCAAATTGGCCAGATTTCCCGATATATACACTCGCAATCTATTACCCTTTACATATACTACAACCTATGGGCGTCGTAGGATACGATGCCCACTAATATATTCGTTTCATATAACCAAACAACCCGGCTCAACCTTACGGTTGGGTGGTTATTTACTTATAGAAAACGTCTATATTAGTCGTCATATATCCGAGACAACACGAATGTCGCAAATAATAACTTACCTGGACCCGAGTGACGACAATTTCGTCTAACTCAATAAGCTTATTCGTTATATATCCAAAATGACTTTTTATTAAACGTTTCATAATTGTCGGGAGTTTCCCCTTTATAACACAATTTTTAATAATAATAATACGTTTAATAATATTACGCCACTTTCGTAGCCTAATATGTATCTAATCGTATTATTTATAATACGACTCGTGATTATTATTATTATTAATATACGCGTTTATATAGTTATATATACGTTACTCACGTATATACTTTCGTATAAACGTTCATATTACTAATAATTATTATTACGAGTTTTATTATTCTCGTTTTATTTTTAATATTTATTGAGTTACACGAAATGGTCATATGTCCGAGTCATGACTCTCGGCTCATTGTCCAAGTCCAATAATAAACCAAAGTCATAAATAATAATCTCCGTCCAATCACAATCTCAACCACGGGCTACAACAATAAGGTCCGACTACGGTACCCGACTAACCTATCTCCGTCATCTAACGACCGTCTCATAACCGGTCCCCAATCACACTTACCAATCGACAACAACTTCTCAATACCAAAAACCAATGCCCAATTCGACCACATGTATTCGGCCGAGAATATAAATACCACCACAACAAAATAAACAAGTTCACAATTATACAAATAATAACATTAACAAAGTTAATGTGTGGGTCGGTTTACCAAGCCGACCCGAGCCCTCGACTCACTTGAGTCTCGGCTCCGAACCGCGAGTCATTAGGACTCGAACCAAACACAAGTATCATATAGCTCACTTGAGCTTAACCAAGAAATCATATACTCCATTCGACCCAAGGGTAAATTCGGCAACAAGAAAAATACTACACGGCTCAAGGCCGCGACCCACAAGGGTCGAACCACAAAAACCATACGAGCCGAGGCTCGAACCACAATAAATCGAGAACCATGAGGGCCTCGGCATGGCATACGAGCCCAAGAATGAAACCCCGAGACCACATGGTCTCGGCTAGCTCGGATCGAGGATACAACACCCTCGACAACAACAACCAAACAATCAATCATCAAGAACCAAAGCCATCAAAAGGCTTCGAACCAAAATAAGCCGAGAGTTTTACTCTCGGTTCCGAGTCAACCACGACCAAGCCATGAAAACCCGGATACCAAACTATCTTTTTATCACAAAAACATCCTTTCTTATTAAAACCCATTTCGATTCTCACGAAAATATTCCGTGTAGCCACGGATAAAAGCCAAATCGTGGCTCCCAAAACCCAAAAATGGCTCCTTCTCACCTTCTTAAACCTCCAAACGCACGGATCTAGAAAAGTTATTAAAATTCGAACGGTTAACTATAGATTTGGTGGTGTTAATGATGGTTTTAGGATGAGTTTCTTATACCAAAAGAAAGAGGGGAAAGAGAGGGATAAAATGGTGGTATTAGTTTTGTTAGGGAGTCGGAGACGCGGCGGTGGTGGCCGGATTTTTAGTCGGCGGCTAGGGTTTTGGTGTGGGAGAAGAGATGAGATGAAAGAGAGAGAGATGGGTGGAGGTTTGTGTTTGTGTTGTGTGGGTAAAACCGGACCAAACACACCTTATTTAACTTTTTTTTTTTTTTTTTTTTTTTTTTTTTTTTTTTTTTTTTTTTTTTTAAGTTATAATAATAATAAGAATAATAATAATAATAGTAATAATAAGGATATTATTACGGTGGAGCGGGTAACGCGGGTAACTGTAAAAACATATGGCCCGAACCCGAACTCATTTTAAAACTTCCATATTACACGAGAACCTCTCGTAATCAATTAAAATAATAACCGCTCGTTAAGACGAATCATAAAATTGTCGTTAGGTAATCCTAGTGCCAAAGTCAACGTAGTACCAAGTGAGAATTCAAATACACATCACCGATCACATAATCAAAAACGAATTTTGAACATAATTCACGAATACCATAACGTCATTAAATAAAATTTCCATAAAATAGGTCTTACAAGTTCGTTGTGAAATGAAAATTTCAAATAAAAATTATAAACGAACTTAAGTTGTAATGCGGGTTTTAAAAATAGCTCCCTAAACTGCCGGTTGTCACACTAAACCAGCAAAATAATAACCTTTTCACTTACAACGATTCATGTTTAAAACTATATTGGAGAGCAACGACCAAAACTACAAAATGTGGAAGATGTAATTGAGTAGGTAGTATACATACCAAAAACTACATATATGTTATTGTATAACAATATAAGTATAACAATAATATTTTACATCTTTTACCCGTTTGACCCTTTTCCACATCTTGAGAATGTCTTACTTATTCTTCGAAAACTCAATTTCACGATTACACTCTTGTAACGAAGCAAGCCATAGTATGGAATGGTACTCAAAGCACAATAAGCAGGTTTGTTTCCAAAGATTCAGGCATGGTTTATATTATCCAGGATGCTCGAATTCTTTCTTTCAACAAATGTTAAGAACTATTAAATTATCTCCTTCTTACCATTTTTAAGGAAGATATTTTCCAGCCTTTTATCCTAACACTCAATCTCACATAGGCTCAACATAGAAGTTGTTGATTAGTTATATTCCATAAGTGTATGTTTGTTAAATGTGTTGAGACAAATAGTATGTCTTCGACTTCTCTCGCATTTGTCAGGTAGAAAAACCCTGACGGGTCCGGGAATATTCGAAAACTCATATAAACTCTCAACTTTTTTCTTTTAATTTGGTACTCTAAAATCAACATAAACCTTTTAGATAATTTATACACTTATCATAACCATATATGAAATGCACATGTTTTTAATCATGGTTAAAAATTCACAATGAGGATATCCTTTGGAATATCTTATTTTTATCTACTGATGTACGTATTTTTGTTCGAATGTGATCTTACACATATACAACAACGTTAGTCATGATCAACAACTACTATCTCTATTTTCATGTTTAGACACTTATCGACTTTGAATATTCAAGGATTTCTAAACCAAATGATACGTGCTCGAGATTCCCAAATTTTTGAGAAAACCATGAGTGAGTTGAAAGTTTACGTATTATGAAAGTATCTTAAAGACCGAGGATTCACAAGTCTTATTTATCATCTGTAACCAACTCACTTAAGCATCACAATTTTAGAATTTTATGCAAAATTACATAAATCTTAGATCACAATTTTATTCAAAATTTGTCATATCTTTCTAGCTAAAATTAAGACGAGACACACTTTATTTTATACTAGGAAAGCAATCCGAGTTAAAAGAAAATATCTGTCTTATGATAACATTGTGTTTGTCGGTTCACGCAATTTAAACCGCTATATGTCTTACGAACATGTAGTTAGAAAGTAGAGTTGAAAACAAAATAGGTAATATAGTGGTCAAAACTTTGAAAGTCAAACGCTATTATTATTACCAAGATTGATATGGACTTTTTCAATCTAATAAGTAAATCACAAATATTGTCTTCTTCATTTTGCTTCGTGTTAACATGTAATTTCACGAGGAGATTATATCCATGTATGCAAAATTGTGTAGTGATCAGCATAATGAACGAGTTAAAAAGAAAATTACACAAATACGGTCAAACCATCTTTTCAAACTTTTAAACCTGAATGTAACGAGCATAATATTATGATTGACAAATAGGATTTACACTAAATAAACTTAAATCTAAGCTAATAAATCCAGTACAATCCAACTCAACAAGCAAAATATGTGTCATTGGATAAGTTATGCACATATCAAAAGAGAAATGATTTACAACTGGAGTGTCTCCATCAAAAAAGTTATGCACATAATATTATGGTTTAAGTGGTTGTACATTGGAGTGTCCCAATCAAAAAGTTAAGTGTGTAAATCACTTTCATAGGACTAAGTACTAATAAAGAATGCTTTAATGTGCCACTGTGAGTTATAACTTAAAGACACACATAAGGTAATGAATTAAAAAAGATATATAATATATTGTTTTGTTGGTGGTTATGGACTTAAATAAGCTCAAGTTTCATGACCCCATCCGAGAAAAAAGGGGTGATTGTATCGGCCATTTTAAATATCAATAATATGATAATAAATGAAATAAGCTAATCCACCCCATCCCCCCAAACAAATATAAAGAATGTTACATAACTGAAATTATGTAAAAAAAACAAAGTATGTTCTGTGAAGCATGGGATCCCAATAAAGAACTCCAAAATGTGAGAACTTGATTGATTTAGTATCGGGATGCAACTCCATCAAGTGAACCTCAATCACACTATCATGTACGAGGTTTAAAGATTAACATTGTCAAAGTAACTTTTATATTCACAAACAAACATGAGAACCCTGTTGCTACATATGTTCAAGAGGGTGTTGCTTTGCTATAAATGTCTATGCCTAATTGTAGCTTTTAGGTAAACACAAGTAACTAATCTTATTAGATGTTCGACTAATGACGAACATATTCAAATGCTTAGTGAAAAACGTTGCCTAAAAAATATTTCTTACACTGTCATTTGAGGAACGTGATTTAAAGTATATAAATAGTCAACATATATTATTTTAGAGATGTAGAATTCATCATGTAGCAATTTAGACTAATTTAGAGATGTAGAATTCATCATGTAGCAACTTAGAATTTATCAAATTAATCACTATTTCTGCCATGACGATGTGTTCATCAATGCATGTATATCAAAATGGCGGTGAGTATGTGGAACGTGCCGAGGCTGCGTTGATGCTGGTATAATTCATGAGAGCACAAGTTTCTTTATTGAGCAAGGTGGTCAGGTTAGTGTTGAATATCAACCCGTCAAGTACTATTAACTGTCATAACAGGTGAACCTTGATACGAGTCGGTCTATTGTGAGTGGCATAAATAATTCATGAGAACCATTCTTTTGAGCATTTTGCTCTCAAGACTATCTACCGGTTGAAGAAGACGATCAATACACATTTATTATTTTAATGCTTCCATTTTTTTTACCATATTTTAAATTATACTGTAATAGATTATGTGTCACAACCTACTTTTGCTTACATTTTCTATGTACCATTAGGTGTTCACGGGATGGACATTTGCTATTAAATTGATTAGTAATCACATACGTCATTTGCTATTCAAGACCGTCAAATTTTGAGACGACAACGAATGAACGTTTATTATTTTAATTGTTACAAATTTAACCGATTATCGAATAATTCACGTATTATCTTATTGTTTCTTTCATATATTAACGAAACATGCATGATTCGTTGTTTTCTTATTATCTCATTTTCATATTTCTTTAAAAACCCCGTGAATCGACGGGTCTTTAAGCTATATATATATATATATATATATATATATATATATATATATTATTCTTAGCCATTCACGAAATGAACATGGACTACTCAAGTGTTTAATGTTGACTGCATACCTTTGCTCTTCAAGACTAACTACCGGCTGAAAAGATGATACATACACGTTTATTATTTTAATAGTTACAAACCGAATTGTGTATTGTATCATTGACTTATTACTTATTATTCCCTTCAAAAAATAATGAGATGTTAATGAGAGGTACGAGTGATGGATGTCTGAAAAAAAAAAGTAGCAAACAAATAAAGTTTGCTTCAAATTGCTAAAGATGAGAAGGAATATGCTCCGTCCAAAGCACGCTGAAGAGGATTCGATTGATGTGGCCTTTTACAGTGACGAGGAGAGTTTTGATGCCCTTGATTACGAAAATGCATATTTAGTATTTGACCCGGAGAAATCTCCAAAATTTCATTATTAGCTTTTTATGACGTATAAAGAAGTACTTGAAGGTCTATCATCACGGCGTGGATTGAGTTTTGAATCGATAGGCGCTCACACAAATCATTTTATGTTCGAGACAATCCATTTTAGAATCGGAAACG
The DNA here is from genome assembly GCA_030686995.1 of Artemisia argyi. Classification (NCBI taxonomy): domain Eukaryota; kingdom Viridiplantae; phylum Streptophyta; class Magnoliopsida; order Asterales; family Asteraceae; genus Artemisia; species Artemisia argyi. Next base: position 51,070 of record JARVZY010011786.1, read on the forward strand.
CTTAGGCGTTTGTTAGTATAATTGTAACAAACTAAATTGCTTATCGGATAATTGACGCATTGTCTCATTCTTTCTTTCATATATTAAATGGAACATGTTTACGGTATCAGCTTTTTTATCATTGTAGCAGAAGCAATTTTCTTATCTGATAATGGAAACCAAAAACTTGGACGTTTGTTAGTGTAATTGTAACAGAAGCAATTTCTTATTTGATAATGGACGCATTGTCTCATTCTTTTTTTCATAATTTAAATAAAACATGTTTACGTTATAACTTTTCTTATCATCTCATTTTCTCTATTTCTTTAAAAAAATAACCCGGTGTCAACGGGTCTTTAAGCTAGTTTCCCATATCAAAACCATCTATATATGAAAGTTCATAACGAGGAGAATATCCTATTTTCATCTAGTGTCATATATATTTTCGTCCTAGAAAAACAATTAAAAAAATATATAGATTTTAACATTCACGACACAAAAATGTAATTCATTCAACAATTAAAAAAATATATAGATTTCTACGTAAACGGTTTCATATAAGTAAATGTTAACACCTGTTTCTAAGAAAAAATCACGGGTTCTTTTAATACAATGCTTAAACAATTGCAACCTTTCATGTTTAGATTAGTAAGCCAATAACGTATAATTTCACATTATCATCCAAGCTGTATATGAATAGAATGTTTATGGATTAATATATGTAAATTTGCTACTTGATATATAGTTATAATGTTTTTCATTGTCACAAAAAGCCAATGAAAGTGAAGTAAATTTACAATTCCATGTCATCTCATACATAATATCTGTTTATGAAACTTTTCGTAACTGAAAACTTCATTTTCTATTTTGCATCTATGGAAACGGTTAGACCTCGGTTTATTAAAAACGGTTAGTTAGAATTTTACTACAATATGTTTCGTCATTACATATAGCAAACGTAAGTCAGTCACTTTCTATTGTGATAAGTAGACGCTTACCCATTTTCTCTTAAAAGAAATCACACTCTCTTCTACAACACTCAAATATTTGCAATCTATCATTTCTAGAGCAAAGCAACATATAATTTCACGTTATCGGAAGTGTCACCTTCGTGATTCATGCTCCAAACACATAAACTAGTTGCCCCTAAACTTCAATTTGGTGTTAAGTAACATATATATCTTTCTTCAACATTTTATGCTAACATCCCACGTAGGCCGAAGATAGAAGTTGATGGTTACTAATATACCAAAGTGTATGTGTGCTTAATGTGTTGAGAACAGCACTATGTCTTCAGATATTTCAGTGTTTGTTAGGTTGAAAAAAAAAAATCTTGCACACCCTGTTATATCCGAAAACTGATATCAACTCTTAACTTTTTCTTCTAATTTGGTACTCTAAACCGACATAAATCTTATATCCGAAAACTGATATCAACTCTTAACTTTTTCTTCTAATTTGGTACTCTAAACCATACTTTTTTATTTTAATCTGGTACTCTAAAACATGTTTCGGTAGAGACCAATTTTATCTTTAACTTCACACAAGTTAGAAAGAAAACGAACTGTGAAACTAATAAAGAAAAAATAGAAATGTAAAATTATATTTTAATTTTTTTGGTTAGAACACAATGTGCAAAATAAATATACCTATGATCTAACTCAACAATTAACAACCGACATAAATCTTATTAGATGAACATATTTTAAAAGTTGAATGTTCGTAGTGAGGATATTCTTTGAAATATCTTATTATATTCATCCAGTGGCATATATTTTGGTTCTAACGAGGTCTTACAAATACACAACAAGAGTGAGAGTCAATCGTCATGGTTAGATACTCATTGGCTTTGAATATTCAACGATTTCTAAACCTATAGGCCATAGGTCCATATTCCATCCTAAATGATTCTCTATATTCATAAATCTTTTTCACAACCACGTGTGATTTTAAAGTACATTCATTATGAAAATATCTACGTGTCACAAAAAGAATTAAAGTATTGGACAAGTTAATGCAATTTAGCTGAGATTTTAAAAGGCCCAGCCGCAACCTCCTACAAATAATGTGTATCTTGCGAGCTATAATCTTAAGAGGAGCCAAACTTGATGACTAGAAAAGAAGTAATGATCATATTCAAACTAGGAAACCAATCGAAAATAGGAGAAAATTGTCTTATGATGATATTGTGGTTGTAGTTCACGCTACTTAAGCCAATGTATGTCCTAAGTACATAGAGCTGAGGTCAATTCAAACTTCGTCTGCACTTTATGTATTTTATCACCGTATCTTCACATGATCTTGGATTTTAAAAATACTTGTTGTAAAATATACCAATCTATACCCTGTTCAATATGGATATCATGGCATTCCCAAGTCTCTACATCTTAAGAGATTGTTTTTGCATTCACGAGTCTCGACCACTTATGTGGCTGAAATGTATTGAACCATACGTTTAAAAGTTGTACGATATTAATCATATTTTAAAACGTCTTCTAAGCTGGAAAACATTACTATATGTGCGTGTTAGCGTGTATATGGGAAAATTAGCTAATGGAAGTGAAGTAAATGATTACTATTGGTGAGACTTTTCATAAACAAAAAATCACTTTCTATTTTGCCTCTATGGAAACGTTAGAGCTCGATTTAAATTAAAATGGTTACTTGTAATGTTACCACAATGTTTTAATTCGCTACAAATAGGAAAAGTATGTTGATTACAAACGTATATCGTTAAGCTCATACATTTTTCAACATTTTATCTTGAAACTCTATCCCGCATAGGCTGAAGGTAGAAGTTGTTTGTTACTTATATACCATAAGTTCATGTGTATTGAATGTGTTGGGACTAGTATTATGTCTTCAGTTACTTTGGGACAGTTTCAGATTGAAAAAATCTGAGAATGTGTTTAAATAACTGAAAATTCTTATAAACTCTTAACTTTTTATTTTATTTTAGTACTCTAAAATATGTTTCAGTGGAGACCATGTTAGTTTTTGATTTCCCACATATTAGAATGGAAAACGAATTTTGAAAGCTAATAAAAATAAAAAACAAAAAATGTAGATTTGCTTCACATAAGTCAAAAACATTACTTTCTTTTTAAGTCAACAGTTCACATTCATGAGTTATGGGAATCTAAACATCTTAGCAAAGCTAATGTCGTTAATGAATATTCTTCGTTTAGCTTGAAAATCAGCAAAAGCAGCTTAATTATGTGATCCAAACATGAAAACGTAGACAGTGCTTATTAAATAAAGTGTATAAGCTAGAAAAACAATCAATCCCAAGCACCCTCAAACGAATAAGAGGATTAGCGCGCAACTTGCTTTGATTTCATTTTTTTTATTATAGACGACATCGAGCTGATTCAACCGAGACTCGATACTCAATTCAGCCACTTTAGATCGAACGAGCCATATAGCCTTGATAGCTGGGTCATTTAATAAACACTAGCTTATATGTATTTATACTTGCCTTAGTTTTATTTACTATGGTTTGTTTATTTTTATTTTTTTCAATATCTTAGACAACATTTTAAAACATAAGTTACTAATATAAGTAGTCATCAGTTACAAAACTAAACATGAAATATTACAAGTTTGAAATATACAAAAAAACTAGACATGAATAAACATAAGTTACTAATATACAAAAGACAATACATTTGTGCTAGATCATGGCTCTATAAAGCCACTGAAGCTCTAAACTTTATGCGAAAGTTGCAAGAAGCTTGTACATGTGTTGTTTGTGCAAGTTCCAAGCATCATTAAGCCTATATATGTTCATCAAGTGCGTTTTGTAATTCCGCCCTTAGCTTAGCTGGATCCTGGGCTTGAACAGAGATTGTACTCGGCTTAGTTGAAAAAGATTTACATTCTCAATATATGGACGCAACTCTAGTAGGATTAAGATTGTTACGATAAAATATTCCTTGAACAACATAATGTATGTTCCAAATTTGCTGACTAACATCACGTGTCTTACAAATTACTTAGCTGTAAGTGCTCATTTCACATGGTGGTCTTGACAATGGTCACACAATATGATGCATCACCTTAATACACGATATGCTGATTCGACTATGCTTCAGCTTTAGGTGCTTATCATACATTAGTTGACTAAATCCTTAAGCGTTGGTTATGGTGTAAAACAACAGCTTACAAAAACATTTTCTAATATTAGTAAGCTGATTGAAATTTAAAAAAGACCGATCAAGACAAAGCTGAAAGCATATAAGATTTGACATTACTAAGCTTAGTAGAAGCTCACATAGAGGTACTTACATGCTTTAAACTCATCAAGATAGGACATTTGAAAATATCAATTCGTCTAGATTTAATGGCATCCTTCTCTGCCTATTTAAACTCAACATTTTGTAGCTACTTTTCTTCGCAGCTAGATGTGGGATGACTAAACCCCAATTGATTTTACACAATTTGCTTATGTATATGTTTTGAATTTTATCTAAACATCTTAGTTGACTTATTTTATTATCATAAGCAAACACAAAAGAGGCTGGTATTGGGTTTGCTTATTTGTTGTTATAAGCTTGCTACTTTTCTAGTAAAAAAGACATAATAACATATATATGATGATAAATCACTATAAATCATATGTTATTTTTCAAAAAACATAATAACATATGATTTATTGCTCATTTAGTGTGTACTTTTTAATGTTATACCTAATGAGTATGGATCTAGTGAGAAGAATTATTCAAATGAGAAGAGTGAAAAGAAATTGTAGCCACATATTTTAAAAAAATAAAAAGAAATAATAGGGAGATGCATATATTTTTATGGATGCATCTAATATTTGTGGTTGTGGTTTCTTCTCATTCTTCTCATCTTAATTATATTTCTCATTTGATCCTAACTCTATACCTAATATGTAGAAACAAAATAAACTGTAAATTTGTAATTTACTGCTAGTCTTATACCTAATTGTAACAGTTCTTGTAACATGCTCTTTGTGACAAACCAATTTTACTTGGTATATTATTCTGCTCCAAGGTAATGCTAATGTAGGTTTTCTTTTCAGACTCGTACTTCATGCGCATATGCTACTTTTAATCAAGTCTAACTTATTGACGAGCCTACATTTCGACTAAAGGAGGAAAAGGTGAAACCAAGCTCTGAATAACGATACATGCTTCACGATATCTATAATTGTTGTATTAATTACTTATCCATGTGAAATTATACTAGTTCGGCTATATTTCACCTGTGTTGGGTTGGTTGGGTCAAAGTCCATTAGGGTAGTCGAAAGTTGTCGTCTACACTTAACTATGCGTGTGTAGAAAGTGCATTGGCATCGAGGAGAAGAATACTGGATTGACCCATACCAAAACTGGCCTGCTTTGACCCGTACCAAAACAGATCCATTCAAAAACGAACACGTTTCCTTACCCAACTTGCTATAAAATTAATTATGTGATTATTTTTGCCTAACGTCATGATTATAAAGTTTTGTTGTTCAGATAAAGTGAGTCATTATCAACTCATTTAAGGATTGAACAATCTGTAGATTAGTTTCCAGTTAGGTGCCGCGAACCTATTTAAATAAGGAATTTGAAAAGATCCATTCAAAATGCATGTCAAAATGCTCTATAATGATATGAATCATCTTGGCTCCATTGCTGTAGTCTGCAATTTGAATGAAAGTTGGTCATTCGTTAAAATGCTTTGTATCTTATATGCTTTCGCAATGCTAATGTATAGATGGTTTTAAATTTTAATTACTTTTTCTCTAACTCTAAATGTTATTCGGTTTTTTTATCTTTGTTTTTAGAGGTGGCTACACTTTGTTAATTCAACCAAGGACAAAGAATGCCGATTCAAGCAGTGCCATCTTGTCTATGAAGGTTATTCAAGAACCCAAATAGTCGACATCCCATGTTCTTTGCTCATCGAGATTACAAATAATAGTTATTCATTCTATAAATAGAGACTAACTTTGCTGCATACATTGCAGTTTTAGATCAACTGTAAACCAAACGTCTTGTGTTCTATTATTAGTAATTGTATCTTTGAGAATATATAATAGATAGAGAACTATGGCAACTTTCTATCCAAACATTCTATCCCACATAGGTTGAACGAGGAAGTTGTTGGTTACATATATACCATATTGTACGTAAGTTACTTGTTATTAGAATAGTATTATGTTCTCAGGTATGTGATCTTTCTCATGCTTAAAAAGTTTGCAAGCTAATCACACACATAGCATGATAGACTTCACAAACCCGAGAATTAATATGAATTCTTAATTTTTTAATATTTTTTGTCTATCTTTCTTTATTCTATGTTTTATATCGGATATTGATTCATGTATGAAAATTGTTAGTTGATATAAAGTTTTTGTGAATTTTTATTGCAACGAATAGAAAATAGAAGTGAAGTAAATTTTCTGTTTGTGAAACTTTTCATAAATTTTGAATTTGTGAAAAATGGTTAGAGCTCGGATAAGTAGAAAAATAATTGTTGCTTACCATCTTACCATATTATGTTTCGTCGTTACTAATAGCAAACATAAGTTGATTACAAAACGTATTTCCTTAAGCTCAAACATGAGTTTGTCCTTAAGACTTCATAGTAAATAGAAATTATCAATCAGGTTGTCGTTGGGAATGTTATATGGCAATGCAAAAGAAAGAATATGTCTTCAAAATATCTAAAGCAGCAGGGAAATCTTGGCAATAAACACCTGTCCCATCGACCCTTTAATGAGAAGTAGAGATTGAGAAAATGACCTATTTTTTTAAGTTTTTTTTTTACCGATCAACTATATATTTGTGATGGAGTATGTATGTCAATAGTGGGTATATCCTAAATTTTATTAAAATACAAAAATATTATGGTAAGATGTTTGTTAAGAACAATTTTTGTTTAAGGACAATTAATAATTACGTGCAAAATAAACACATACTCGAAACGATTTATACGATAAACATTTTACACTTTATGACTATAATAAGCTTAAAGGATTGCCAAACTACTTATTTTTAGATCTTGACATAAGCATGTTTGTCATAAACTTTGCCTAGCCACTTGCAAACTTAAATTTGTACATTTCAGCATTCAAAACATGCTTACTTATCGGCATAATAAGTTTTCTAAACAATCTAGGGCTGAACAAGTATCAAAAATTAGAAATACTCCAACGTTCATGACCCAAAAATGTAATTCGATAAGCGATATATAGATTCCACATAAATGATTTTAGATCTGTAGGCGTTAACCTTATTTTCTTTTTAAGTAAGTCGCAAGTCATACGATACACGCTGAAACATTGGCAATCACTCTTTATAACTAGGGATGGCACCCGTGGGTAATGGGCACGGGTACCTCTAACCCGTCACCCGCCCACGTAGTTTTTTTCTCACCCATCACCCACCCGTCACCCACCAATGGGTACAAATTTCTACCCATGCCTTTGCCCGCGGGTATTTGTTGCCCATGGGTTAGTGTTATACAACAAAATTACAAAACGATGATATAAAAACTAACTATAAAACTGCGTAATAAGATATCAATCAATTTGCGAAATACAACTTTGGTTATTTGATCTTTCATATATCTTTTTAGTCTTGAAACTCAAACAAACTTTTAGATTAGTGTGTTTTTTTTAGACTTGGTGGTAACCGTTAAATGTATACCTGCAACATCATAAGCATTTTAATTAGTATAATTAATTTTAACATGGGTATATGGGTACACCTACGGGTATCTTGACGGGTATACCCATAGGTTTTTTAAATGGGTTTCATGGGTTTACCCGCGATGGGTATGCCTCACCCGTCACCCACCCGCCACCCATTGATGGGTAAAGATTTTCACCCACGACCCACCCGTGGGTGAAAATTGACGTGTTTACCCACCCATTTATGGTGGGTACCCGCGGGTTGTGGGTTTTTTCTCGCCCATTGCCATCCCTATTTATAACTCTTGCATTATCTATTCATTTCTAACCTTATATCTTAACAATCTATCCCACATTAGTTGAAGAAAAAAATTGTTTGTTACTAATGTATTGTAGTCTAAGTGAGTTACATGTGTCTAGAATAGTATAATGTTTTCAGCCAATTCACTCTCTTGCAAGTTAAAAAAATTTGCGAGAACGTGAGTCGCTGAAAATTCATATTAACTCTTGCCTTTTTGTCCATTTTGATCATCTTTGTTTCTTTACTCTAGAACATGTTTAGTTTTACATAGGTCTATACTAAACGATGTTCTATATTCTCAATATTTTCTACAACCACGGTCGAATTTAAATACCTTGATTATGCATATATTTAAAAGTACAAGGATTTTACAAGTTTTATTTCCCGTCTGAAAACAACTTAGCTACGCACTACTAAAAATCTTGGACCACAACTTCCAAACCGATTTCACATATCTTTGGAGACAATTTTAAGAGGAACTACACTTTGATGACTTGAAGAAGAGTAGTTAATGATGTTAAAGTAGGTAAGCAATTCAAATTTAGAGTAAACTTGTCTTATAATGACATTGTGGTTATCCAAAGACTAGGGTGTTAATCGATTCGGTTATTGGGTTAATCGGTTCGGTTAGTTTGATTAAAAAGAATTCTGGCTAAAACCGAATTCAAATTTGATTAAATCGAACTGAATAACCAAAAACCGACTCTAATAAATTGAATTACTTAACTTCAATTATTTATTTATTTTATATAGATTTTTAGCAACAAAATAAAATTTCAAGTTTAGAAAAAATATTATATTTATACTATGAAAGAGTTTTAATTATCATTTTATATTTAATCTAGTTCAGTTCGATTAGATTTTGACATATACAATTCGGTTTCGATTTTTGGTTCATAGGCAAATTCTAAAACCCCTACCAAGTTTTGGTTGACAAAGTTTCATGGTCTAAGGGTCTAACTATTGGGCTTGAATCCTTTTGGAAAAAGGAAAATGTGATGAAGATGGCTACTAGACATAGGCCTAATGATTTGGGTTAAAATGATGTTTTTTTTTTCTATGGACTATTGGACTTATGGAGGCCCAATTATCTTTTATGTCTTGTACTCTTGTTGTATTGTTGTATACTTGTATGCGTACAAGTATTCTAGCCAACTCCCTATTAAATTAAAAAAAAAAAAAAAAAAAAAAAAAAAAAAAAAAAAACTTGATTTTACAATAATAAACGTAACACTTTCTATTATAATAAGTAACCACTTACCTTTTTTCTCTTAAAAAAGATCACAAGTTATTATACATATTATTAAATGGCATGCGAAACGTCGCCGTTTTTGGTGCCTTTTTTCCCGCCAAAAATTCGGCCCGTTTTCTCAGCCTATTTTCCTAGCCCAGCCCGCTCTCTTTAGCCCTGTTTCCTCCACATATTTCCTGAACTTTCCAACCTCCCATTCTCCCTTATCCAAAAAATCATAAATCTATGATTCTCTCCAAAAATACACGCAATCTAGATCAAAACTAAAGAAACAAAATCTACAAATTATTGGAAGATCTATGAGCCCCGTGGTGTTCAATTACAAGATTAAAATGAGGACTTGATCAAGTAAGTTAATTACCTTAAAATTAAAACCAGAAAGATTTTGTTACACGTTTAGGCAATTTTTCTATTTTTAGATTTTGTTTTAAAGTATATAATTATTACCACTGCTGCAGGATAATTTTTAGGAAACGTGTATTAGATAAGTATAGAAAAGATCTCGTGTGTATTCTATTATTCTAAGTTAATACTTACCTTGTAAAGGACTCCTTGTGTCCTATAAAAGGAGATCCTAGGTTTAGGTTTATGTACGTATCAATTAGAAAGCTTCAGGTGTAACCCTAGTGATAAGCTAGATCACTCGTATTATTTTTCTTAATAATATTGGAGCTTAAAGTTTGGTTTACATTTTTTGTTCATATACAACTGTTC
>JARVZY010011787.1:0-60581 GCA_030686995.1 Artemisia argyi
TCCCATCGGGGAGAACTACTAAGCTTAGAAATGATATCTTGATGTTCCAACAACATCAAGGTGAAACTCTTTATGTAGCATGGACTCGTTTCAAGGACTTACTCCAAAAAGTCCCTCATCATGGCATAGATCTTTGGCTCTAAGTCCAAATTTTCTATGACCATATCGATCTCTCCACACGGCGAACCATTGACCAATCGGCCGGTGGCAAGCTTCGTGATCTAAGTGCAGAAGAATCATGGGAACTCATAGAAGATCTTGCTCCCTTTGAAAACGAAAGTTGGAATGATCCCCGTGATTTGAACAAAGTAGTCAAGGCAATATCTTTGCCTTCGAACAATTCAAGCACTCCCGACTGTAGGATCATGGAACTTGAAAACCAAGTCAAGTTTCTCATGAAATCCTACGAAGTTCCTAAACCTTCAAGCCAAGTGAACAAAATCACTTATTCATGCGAATTATGTTGTGGTCCCCACGACACTCGTGATTGCATGGAACTCCCCGAACAAGCTTTCACGGATTACGCATCCTCGCGTACTGACGGAGCGGGAGACAAGTGGTACACTTTTAAACCCGAGAAAAACCCTTACAGTGATTCATACAACCCCTCTTGGAAAAATCACCCGAACCTTAGGTGGAACTAGGACCAAAACATGCCCCAAAATAATTCTTCCACTCCACCTAATCGATTCCAACCAAACAGTTCATCCTCTAACCGTACTTTCAACAACAATCCTTACAACAACTATGGTAGTACCAATAATTTTGAAGGATTGATGTCCAAATTTATGGCATCTCAAGAGACTCGTTTAGCAAAGTTTGAAGCCGATTTCAAACAAAAGCAAAGTGAGATGACCAATAAGATTGACACATTGTTGAAAGTTCTCAATTACCGAGAAATGGGAGCACTCCCAAGTAACACGGTCAAAAATCCGAAACTAAACGTTAACGCTATATCATCTATTTCGTCTCCTACTTCTTGTCCACAATATTATTCGGTCAATGCCATGAGCACGTGTTTCAAAAAAACCCAAATATTTCAAAAGAACCAATTGAATGTAACGCCCAACATCAATTCGGTCAATAGCATAGTTGAAACACTTCCTACACAAGACCATGGTGAAGAATTCAGGGAACTTCACCTTGAGCATCCCATCATTGCTGTCTTAGCCCGTGCTCCCTATTACAATACCCTTTTAGAAAAATATGAAGAGAAACTTAAGTTGGGTAAGAATGGGACCGCCTTCGTTCAAAACAAGTTGCCTAAGAAATTAGATGATCCGGGCATATTCGTGTTACCTTGTAAGATCGGAAATTCTGAGGCTTTTGACACACTAGCCGATCTTGGGTCAAGCCTAAATTTGCTTCCATTATCTCTATACACCACTCTTAAGCCAGGAAAGTTAGATGAAACTGAGGTAATCATAGGGCTTGCGGATGGAAGTGTAGCATATCCGGTTGGGGTAGTGAAGGACGTGTTAGTGCATATAGGAAGATTGCCAATGTTAGCCGACTTCCACGTCCTTGATATAGTTAGTGACTCTATGTTCCCGTTATTAATAGGAAGAGGATTCTTAGCTACGGCAAGTGCGATAATTGATTGTAAGGAATCTAGAATAGCGGTAAGAGAAGGAGAAACTTGGTCGGTCTATGATGTTAAGAAACATGCCTATGATACTAATGAGGAACCAACGACCCATTGGGTAGATGTGAATAGGAGACCATCTAGGTATGGACCTTGGGTTAATGGAGACTTCATAGGACCTCAACGCCCATTTTATTTAGAAGAGGATTTTATAAACAAAACGCATTCGGTGGACCAACTCATAGCTAGGGATGAAGAACTAAACCCTTTTGAGGATCCCTTAGTCTTTAGGAAAATGATTGAATTCCTATGAGTGATGCCTATCAATTTAGGAATGAACAAGTGGAAAAGGGAAGGGGATAAATGTAAATGGAATTTGGACAAACCACCTAAGGAAGGTGACGGATCATGGCAAATGAAGATCTTTCTAATCTTAGAGTCACCAGAAGTCGTAGTTCCTTAAGAAATCTTGTCTCTCCTTATGCAGAACCTGAAAGGGAAATGCATAGGCTAAGGCAATCTCTTCTAACACCCAAACCATCCGGCACAGCCATCAACTTTGATTAAGCCCTTTCTGAAGAAAATTCAGATCATCGCCTTACATCCCCTAGCTCCCAATCAAGCCGCGATATGGACACTCCTGAAATTCCCGCACCTAAGCGCCTTAAGGATTATTCCTCCCCGAACCCTCGCGGCTTATCTAATACCATCGTCTTTCCAAAAGAACGTACCAATGAGGTCTTGCGTACAAACGATGTTTGGCTTGTCCAAAGTGTATTCAGGTTTCGCGGATTGCAAACCGATGATCCAATCCAACATATTAGGGATTTCTTAAAGATAGTGGACACTCTCCATGCGGATGGGGTCACTAGAGACACATCCCGACAACGGTTCTTTCCCTTTACCCGGTACGATAAACTCCCCTCTGAGTCCATTTTTACATGGGAGCAGCTTATCTCTAAGTTTGACAAGAAATTCTTCCCTGCCGGAAAAACCTCAGCGTTTAGTGATAGGATCCTCCGTTTCCGTAAGGGAAAAGACAAAGCCATATATAGATCATGGATTAGATTCAAGGACCTAATAAGGCAAGTTCCCCATCATGGCATCGAACTTTGGCTTCTTGTCCAAATCTTCTATGACAACGTCTCCCAAAATGACCAGCATGGAATCAATAATTCGATAAAAGGGAAAATAGCCAATCTAAGCGCCGAGGAAGGGTGGAATAGGATTGAGGAATATGCTCAAGATCAAGACGATACCTGGGATGAACCCGATTCGACTATGAGTATATCCGAAATCATGCAAACACCCTCATTTGAGGATCGGCTAAGGAAGCTTCACAAAAGGGTATCATACCTAGCAGGGTCGCGAACAGCTAAACAACTATCAAATCCATACTTGATTTGTGACCACTGTGGGGGCCCACATGAAATTGAGGAATGCGGAGGAGAGCCCACTACCGAATGCGCATACCTGTCAAGCCATGACATTTTTGATGATCCTTCCCTGTTAACTTTCTACCAAAACGATGATTTTACCCCTTGGGGAAATCTTGTAAGAAAAGAGGAGGGAGAGAAAGGTCCATACTTCAAAATCAGGTGCACTTTTGAGGATGATCTTGGACATTTCACCCGTGAAAAAAGCTTACAATTGAAAGGGCTTGACGAGCTCATTACTGAACAACAAAATGACATGGGAAAATGGTTCCAAGAGCTCAATGCCGCCCTCGATGGTCGTAACAAGCCTCAAATAAGCCAATCAGATCCCCTACTCGCGATTACTACTCAAGCCGGAACAACAACCAAGGACCCCCTTATCCAAACGAACACCCCATTATTGTTGAGCCAAACATTTCTCACAGGGAAGGAGATGTTGTGAGTGATGAGACTCCCGAACAACCCCCTCAGATGACCTCCTCTCCACTTGCTCCACTCAACCAACCTGTGAAAGTCTCATTTCCGTCCCGCCTCAAGAATAAAAAGATTGAGAATGATAATAAAAGATTCTTGTCATATCTGAAGGATTCGGTGGTCACCATACCCTTCCTTGATGCTTGCTACCATATGCCCAAGTATAACACATACTTCAAGAGACTACTTGCCAACCGAAAGAGACTCGAGGGTCTTGTAACCCTAGGAGAGGAATGCTCGGTGGTGACCCAACGAGGTCTACCAAAAAAGGTAGACGACCCGGGTAGCTTCATCTTGCCATGTTCCATAGGATCTTTATCGGTAAAGAATGCTCTAGCTGATTTAGGGGCAAGCATCAAACTCATGCCTTATTCCATGTTCCTCAAATTAGGGTATTCCGGATTAAAGAAAACCCGTATGAACATCCAGCTAGCTGATAGATCAGTCAAATACCCCTTGGGGATATGCGAGAACGTTCTAGTTAAAGTTGGGAGGTTCAAATTTCCGGTTGACTTTTTAATCTTGGAAATGGAGGAGGAGGACCTTGTACCCATCATCTTAGGAAGACCATTTCTTGCCACTGCTCGTGCTGTTATTGATGTTCATGACGGCAAATTAACTCTGCGAGTAGGAACCGACAGCTTAACCTTTGATATTAAGGATACAATGAACCTTTCTCTAGAAGCTGCTAACCGGCTATATTTCATCGTAGAGATCGATGAATTAACCGATGTCATTGACAATTGTGTTGATGAACAGATCAAAGAAGGCTGGTTGCGAGATGAAGCCTTCCTTCCTATAATTGAGAAGGAGAGGGAAGAAAGGGTTAGCGCAGTATCCTTCTATCCTGGACAAGGAGCCACTGAACCACTCGAGCTTCGTAAACCTTAAAACAAACTGAAGCCCTCCATTGTCGAACCAACTAAGCTAGAACTCAAGGAACTCCCAAACCACTTAGAATATGCTTTCCTACAAGGAGAAGATCAACTGCCAGTAATCATAAATTCCTCCCTGGAAGATGAGCAAAAAGATAAACTCTTAGGTGTTTTGAAGAAATATAAGGGAGTCATTGCATGGAGTGTAGCCAACATTAAGGGAATTGACTCGACCTTTTGCACACACAAGATTCTTATGGAAGAAGATTATAAACCAGCTGTGCAACCCCATAGGCGAGTAAATCCCAATATTAAGGAAGTGGTGAAAAAGGAAGTCATCAAACTCTTGGATGCAGGGCTGATCTACCCCATTTCAGATAGTCTGTGGGTTAGTCCTGTACAGGTCGTACCAAAGAAAGGTGGGATGACTGTGGTGAAAAATCACAATGGTGAATTGGTGCCCTAAAGGACAGTCACTGGCTGGCGTGTGTGCATTGATTATAGAAAACTGAATGATGCCACCCGAAAGGATCACTTCCCTCTCCCATTCATAGACCAAATGTTGGAAAGATTAGCAGGGCATGAGTACTACTATTTCTTGGATGGATTGTCAGGGTACTTTCAAATCCCCATAGCCCTTGAGGATCAAGAAAAAACCACTTTCACTTGCCCATACGGAACATTCGCCTATAGGAGAATGCCTTTCGGGTTATGTAACGCTCCCGCCACTTTTCAACGATGTATGACCGCAATTTTTCATGAGTTAATGGAAGATAGCATGGAAGTCTTCATGGATGATTTCTCGGTCTTTGGGAACTCTTTCTATCGTTGTCTCGCTAACCTCGAAAGAATGCTCAAACGTTGTGAGGAAACCAACTTGGTCCTAAACTGGGAAAAATGCCACTTTATGGTGAAGGAAGGGATTGTGCTTGGACACAAAGTCTTTGGAAATGGAATCGAGGTGGACAGAGCAAAAATTGAAGCTATTTCCAAGCTACCCTATCCAAATACAGTCAAGGCAATACGTAGTTTCTTGGGTCATGCCGGTTTCTATAGGAGATTCATTAAAGACTTCTCTAAAATAGCTCGGCCAAGACTCAGTTGCTTATGAAGGATGCCCCTTTCAATTTCTCTCAAGAATGCAAGGATGCATTCGATCGGCTAAAGTAGGAACTCACGCAAGCCCCAATTATGGTTACACCTAATTGGGAATTGCCCTTCGAAATCATGTGCGACGCTAGCGACTATGCTGTTGGAGCAGTATTGGGCCAAAGGCTTAACAAACACTTCCAACCGATATACTATGCTAGCAAAACTATGAACCCTGCTCAAGAAAACTACTCCACTACTGAAAAGGAGCTATTGGCTGTAGTATTCGCTTTTGATAAATTTCGCCAATATCTGGTCCTTTCAAAAACGGTAGTCTTTACGGATCATTCGGCTCAACGATACCTATTTGCTAAGCAAGATGCTAAACCTCGACTTATTCGGTGGATCTTATTGTTACAAGAGTTTGATGTTGAAATCCGTGATAAGAAGGGGGCAGAGAATTTAGCTGCTGATCATCTCTCTCGTCTCAAAAATCCCTGTCTTATCGAATCTGACAAGAGTGAGATTTGGGATTCATTTCCTGAAGAGCAGCTCATGTCAATAAATGATTCTGAGCCATGGTAGGCGGATTATGCTAACTATCTAGCAAGTAGAATTATTCCAGAACACTTGAATAGACACGAAAGGAAAAGGTTCTTTACCCAATTGAAATATTACTTTTGGGATGAACCTTTCTTGTTCCGATGATGTCCTGATCAAATAATCAGGCGCTGTGTTTCGGAAAAAGAGGCGATGAAGATAATGAAAGAATGTCATTCAGGGCCCTCAGGGGGGCATCACGGGATGAACACCACTGCACGAAAATTTTTCGATGCAGGATTCTATTGGCCTAGAATATTTCGTGATATAAAGGGAATGATACAAGCGTGCGATGCATGTCAACGAGCTTGGAATATATCAAGAAGGGATGAAGCCCCTCAGAATTTTATACAAGTTTGTGAGGTTTTTGATGTTTGGGGAATAGATTTTATGGGCCCATTCCCGTCATTAGGGGGAACGAATACATCTTAGTGGCCATTGATTATGTTTCAAAATGGGTAGAGGCACAAGCCCTTAGGACCAACGATGCTAGGGTAGTTATTCATTTCTTAAAGAAATTGTTTGCTAGGTTTGGCATTCCTAAAGCTCTCATTAGTGATAGGGGAACCCATTTATGCAACACACAAATGGAGAAAGTCATGAAAAGATATGGGGTCTCCCACCGATTCTCCACCGCTTATCTCCCTCAAACCAACGGTCAAGTTGAAAACACCAATAGAGCGATTAAGAGAATGCTCGAAAAGACGGTCAATCAGAACAGAAGGGATTGGTCATTTAAACTTGACGAGGCTTTATGGGCATTCCAAACGGCCTACAGAACACCTATTGGGACGACCCCGTTCCGCATGGTTTATGGCAAGGCGTGTCACCTTCCAATAGAGATGGAACACAAGGCATATTGGGCACTTAATATATGTAATCTGGACTATACGGTCGCAGGTATGAATAGGTTCTTACAGCTCCAGGAGCTTGATGAGTTAAGACTGGGAGCGTATGAATCCTCCGTCACATATAAAGAAAGGGTAAAAAGATGGCATGACCAACGAATTAAGAGACCTAAGGAGTTCTCAGAAGGAGACAAAGTTCTACTGTATAACTCTCATTTGAGGTTGTTTCTGGGGAAACTTAAATCTAGATGGTATGGACCTTTTACCGTGAAAAGTTCATCTAAAACCGGAGCTGTTGTGTTAATGGACGATGAGAGTAGAGAATTTACTGTGAACATACAACGCGTTAAACATTATCAAGAAAATGGTAATGAAATGATCAATGAGGAAGATATAACATTTGATGACGAGGTCACGTAATAGCCCATGACTTTGAGTCTAGCTACAAGACTAGTAAATAAAGAAAAGCGCTTCTTGGGAGGCAACCCATGTTTTATTTGTTTTGTTTGTTTGATTGTTTGTTTGTTTGATTTTATTTGTTTCCGTATGCATGCTTTATTTTTATTGTTTGTGGATCATATTTCATACTAAATTGTGAAAATGCTTTACTTTGTTGTTTGTCTTAACTTCATAAAAGGTATTTCGCAAAAGCTAAGTGTAAGGGAAATCTAAATTTGTTTTTAAGAACGGAAATTGGACATGAACCACAACAATATTAAATAAACATGTATTTTAGTATTTGTTTGAGTCAAATGCTTGTATCGAGTCATAATGATGTTTTGCAGGAAATTCCAGGATTAAGGCATAAGTATATAGAAATATTCCAGAAACTTAACATGAGATTTCTGTCAGAACACTCTGACGACGTCAGGATTAACACCTGACGGTGTCAGGTGTAAAATTCTGGAAATATTACAAGTTTTGTTTTCTAACGGAGTCTTAAAGTTTTTGTTAACTCTTTAGTTTTATCAATTCCAGGAAATCTACAAACATTCATTTACAAGCAATATATCCTTATATATATAGATTGCCGCCGATTTTACGCGAGGTTGCCATGATTGTTTTCTCAGGTTTAACAGGTTATATTGGACAAGAAGATGATTTATTATTTCGGAAGGGAAGCTTTCAACATTCATTTTCTTGGAGGAGGATTTAACCATGTTAACGATTTATCCACATTTGAACGAATCAGGGGAGTATATGTTTTCATTCTTTTACCTTATTTACTTTTACATCTTTTTATTGAACATTGGGGACAATGTTTAGCTTAAGTGTAAGGGGAGGGTAAATGATGATACTTTAGAGAATATAATTATGCTTAAGTTTGTTTGTTCAATAGTAGGTGTGTAATAAAACTAAGAGAAATACTTGTTAGGGCAATTTTAGCGCCAAATTTAAATTTTTTACAACATTTAGGAGTGAAGCTTTAGCCTTAATGAGCGTCTCATGGATAGGAGTTGTATGACTAGCACAAAAACCGTACCACTCAAAAAAATCCACCCACATATGTGAGGTTCGCCTTTAGATTTGTTACGAAAAGCATTAATTATTAGTGCTTATGAGTGTACCGGTAGTACTTAGATTCTAGAACTTGCGTTAGTGATGCATTTCGAGACCGCTAGTGAGATTACATTCGTGTAGTTAGGATTTACTACATGATAAGAGGCATTAGGATCACCCTTGTGTTAAACCCGTACCATAATTGCTTGACCATTTAAGTCAATGACCTTGGCTAGTAAAGTCAATTAATTTTTCCCACACCTTTGCGTTGTACTCATTTTTAGTACACGATACCCCTAGTACACCCCTCCGAGCCTATCTTTTCGTTTCAAACTTTAAGCATTATACTTAAAGGAAGAATTTGTTTACAATCCACCCCAAATGTGCAACCAAATCGCCTTAGCCTTCCGTGTATGCACTCATCTTTAGTGCAGTATTATTAATTGTTTAAACCCTTAGTTAATTATCTAATTGATAAACATGGTTGCTAAGTTGAGTCATATCTTGTACATATTGTTTTGGGACGATTGGGACTCATGGGTAAAGTATTAGTGTTATGGAGTAATGGGGAAGAACATCATATATTACCCACATATGTGCGTTAATCTTAAAAAGTACTCCAAGTGTTTTGATTATCTTGATTCGAGTCATTAGAATAG
The DNA here is from genome assembly GCA_030686995.1 of Artemisia argyi. Lineage (NCBI taxonomy): Eukaryota > Viridiplantae > Streptophyta > Magnoliopsida > Asterales > Asteraceae > Artemisia > Artemisia argyi. The sequence goes on from JARVZY010011787.1 coordinate 9,067, forward strand.
TTAATTGTAAAGTATGTAAAAGTTCAAGTGTAAGGGGAATGCAAATCCTCTATGATGTATTATTTTGGATGGTAGGGCAAAAGTGTATGAAAAAAAAATCGAAAAAAATCAAAAAATCGAAAAATCAAGAAAAGGAAAAAAAATAGAAAAAGAAAAGGAGAAAAAACATACGGACTACCATCCCGTTTCCTTTATGTTTATTTTAAGTTTTTGATTTATTAGCTTAAGTCGAGTCGAGTCTTGGCTTAGCAACGCCACATTGTACATGTAATTAACCAAGATGATTAACTCGCCACCAGTAAATATTGCCTTTATCCAACAAAACCGTGTTTATCCTATCCCTACACCTAACGTTATAACCCTTTAAAAGACCTCTTTGATAGTTTATCCTAGGTGCTTACGCCAAGTGGTGAAGGTTTGACCCTTTCCTAAGCCTATGGTAATCTATTTGCTATGACAGGTAGTGAGAGATGTTTTCCATTTCCTTATTGTGACATATACTTTATTACACCCGAGAGATGTGAGTATCTAAACACTATTTATGAGGTGCTAGTATATAATTTCCGTGCTTGTTTTTGGTTGAAGTGGAACGATTATTTGTTGTAATTACTTTTATATTAGTGTTAGATGACCCCTAACTTGTATTTTGATTAGAATAAAAGCGCATTTGCTTGAGGACAAGCAAATCTCAAGTGTAAGGGTATTTGATGAAGCGAAAAGTGTACTGCTTTGGGGGGTCATTTAAGGCCAAAGTCGAGATTATTTGATCAAATATTGCCCTAACTCGTTCCTTTTGTCATTTTAGGTACTTTTGAGAGGAATTTTACAAAAGGAAGCATTTTGGACGTTTTTTGAGCGAAAAAGTGCAGAAAACGACAAAGTCTCAAAAGCATGCTGGAAATTGCCTTTGACGGTGTCACAAGTTGTTAGTGACAGCGTCATGAGTTGACAAAAGGGTGGTTAAATTAAATACATGTGACGTGCTAGAATGTTTTGTGAAGGGGGTCTGACGGCGTCATGTACAAAAATTCCAAGGCCATCAAGAGTTATCATAAAGAGTGACGGCCCAGAACCCATATAGAGTGACGGCATCAGAAGTGGATCTAGGCAATACGATTTTAATTTGGCGGCGAGTTGACGGCGTCAGACTTAACTCTTGACGCCATCAGATTACAAAATCTATATATAGTTTTCTAATTTTCATTCATTGTGTACAACTTTGAGGGAATAAAACCCTAGACGAATTTTCCAGCTATTTGAAGGGTTTCAACCCTTTGTTTCTTCCATGTTCAATTGAAGATAAGTACTTTACCAAATCATTCAATATGTCTATGTGTTGTTTGATTATATCTTACGCTTGTCTTCTCTTTAACATGCTAGGCTAGGTTTCTTTCGTGTTTGCTTAGATGTAATGAAACCTAGATGTTAATTATTGGTCGATGGTTTGTTTATAATTGTTGTGGATGAATGAATTCGATGTTAGGCTTAAGAAAACTGGCAGACTTCCATTTGGTAACTTGCTTGAACGTCTTAAGAAACATGATCGGAGGTGTACTACGATTATTTGGTTATATTTAATGCATAGGTAACTTCCAGGGACACCATGTTAGGATCTTTTAGTCGGCTCGACATAGGATTGAGGTTGGAGCCTATAGAGTTAGGGAAGATCGTATACGGCCCTACGACTAGTATTAAGAAATATAACCCATCATCCATGCAATTGTAACAAGCTAATCAACCGATAAAAGATATCTAGGGAGTAATGAAATCTAAGTAAACACACTTTCTCTCATTATTGTTTACACCACATTTAGTTTAAGTTTAGTTTATTTTATTTTGATTACATCTTTAGTTAATTAGGTTAGTTGACTAGCAACTAATTCCGCCCACTCCTTCAAAACCCGAGATTTTACTTGCTTTCATTTAAAATATAAAAATACAAAAAGAATCATCCCTCACTAATGTACGGGATTGCGCCCTCACAAATGGTTTTACCTCTCAAGGGATCTTGAGAAGCTTGCAATCTCCGCCAGGCAGTGTACCTGATCGTTGTAGTATAGTATAGTGACAAGTACCGAGGGATTGATCGTTCAACTCAGGAATAGTGTTCGATAGGATTAAAATTCTACTAAACTAAGTCTAAAGATGAGGGATGATTCTTTTTGTATTTTTATATTTTTATAAAAGCAAATAAAAATATCGGTTTTGAAGGAGTGGGCAGAATTAGTTGCTAGTCAACTAACCCAATTAACTAAAGATGCAATCAAAATAAAATAAAATAAAATAAAACTAATTTGTAGTGGAAACAATAATAAAAGAAAATGTGTTTACTTATATATCATTACTCCCTAGATATTTTTTACCGGTTGATTAGCTTGTTACAATTGCATGGATGACTGGTTATATTCCTTAATACTGGTCGTAGGGCCGTGTATGATATTCCCTAACTCTATAGGCTTCTACTTCATTCTAGGTCAAGCCGACTACTAGCTCCTAACGTAGTATCACTAGCAGTTGCCTACGCATTAAATACAACCAATAAATCGTAGCACACCTCCGATCATGTTTCTTAAGACGTTCAAGCAAGTTACCAATTGGAAGTCTGCTAGTTTTCTTAAGCCTAACATCGAATTCAATCATCCACAACAATTATAAACAAACCATCAACAAATAATCAACATCTAGGTTTCATTACATCTAAGCAAACACAAGAAAAACCTAGCATAGCATGTTAAAAAGAAGACAAGCATAAGATAAAATCAAACTACACATAGACATATTGTATGATTATTGGAAAACTTATCTTCAATTGAACATGGATGGAACAAGGGTTGAAACCCTTGTTGTTGTTGAAAATTCGTTTAGGGTTTGCACACAAAAGTTCTCCAAAAGTTCCACTACACTTTCATGAAAGAAAATTACAAAACTATGTATAGATTTTACACCTTGACGGCGTCACATTATAGCTTGTGACGCCGTCAACTCGCAGCCAAATTAAAGGTCGTATTACCTAGATCCAATCTTGACGCCGTCATGTTGAGAATAAGCTCTGGGCCTACACATTTAAGTTGATCCTGACGGCCTTGGTGACGCCGTCAGGTATTTTTGCCTTGAAATTGTTCTGGGCCGTCATGTGTATTTTCCATATCCACCTCTTTTGCCCAGCTTGACGTCATCACTTGTATGGCCTTGATGCCATCAGGTACTGTTCCCAGTAAGGATTTTGAGACTTTGTCGTTTTCTTCACTTAGTTGCTCCAAAAACGTCCAAAATGCTTCTTTTGCAGATTTCTTCTCAAAAGTACCTAAAATGACAAAAGGAACGATTTAGGGCAATAATTGATCAAATATGTTGATATAAATAATGTATAAAAACGCTATTAATATCTTTCGATATCCTTAAGTTTTGACGATCACAAAATATAAGAACATTAAACGCAAAGTTAATACGTAAACAAGTTTTAAGCAAGTTTATATCATCTCATCCAACATAATCACTTATGGTATGAATAAACAAGTGACTAATACATTTTATGATCAAAGGGATGTTTATTTAAATAATACAAAGTTTATAAAACTAAATAAACTTATTATATATTTTTGAAAAACATTTTTGGTAATAAAGGAAAATGTTTTATTTATAATAAATATATGAATTTAAAATTTTAACCAAAATCAGTTAGTTTTTCACCAAATAAACTTTCCCCAGAAAAAGACAAGAAAACTGCAGTTTCTGAATGCTTCTCGGAATGTCAAACTGACACCAAATATGATGAATAGTAAAATGATGAATAGTGTTTGATGAATAGTGTTTTTCCAAAGTTTGGGAAATGACCTGAGCATAAAAATATTTAATTTTCTTTTCTTTCTTCTCAGATTTGAGTCTAGGATTCTGTTTTGCACAAAAATCAGGAATTAAGATATTTTGTTTTTGCATATATACTCTCAAAAGAAAACCTCAAATCATTTTGAAATCATTCTCACAATTAGGAAAACTCATTATTGAATAATGATAAAAACGTTTTTCTATCAAACCATGCACAATAGTCTCGCTCTCGTTGTCTATATATATATAATCCAATATATACATATACATGACACTTAGAAGTGAGCAAAGCTAAATCAAGGAGATCAAAGATCGTTTCTTAGGAAAAATTGTTTTTCTTTTATAGGAGTCGAAACGATCTTAACTCCGTATTTGTTTCATATAGGCTTACACTAGAACAAAATCAAGAATTACACTATCACATTTGTTCCATCACTAGTGTCTCACTCATTAGTTGCTTTTGCCCTTGCACTAAGCTAGTCATGTTAGGTAGAATGCCTTAATTGCTTGATCTATTACTTTATTAAGTATGCATGCATGCATAGTTGTAATCATATTACATGCTAATTTGCCTACCTATATACTTTTCATGCATATTTCATTGAGATAATACATGAATAGTTGCCTAAAGACTTGGACTTGCTTAAAACCAAACCTCTAAACAAACCCCTCTCTGAAAATCTCCTACCAAAAACACTTCTCTGGAATTCTGTGAACCTGGCCCTGGGCGGTCCCCTAAAAGATCAAGGGCGGCCCCCTTAAAATTAAGGGGACCGGCCTATGATTAAGGGGGTCGGCCACCTGAAGCACGAGGCTTACAGATTGCTTTCAGCTCTTTAGCCCATTTCATCCTATTTTGATTCTCCACTTCCCAAATACACAAACACATTTTACCTAGCCAATACAACACATATTATCCTTCCATAAAAAGCCCATCAAACCAAATGATGTTGTCAAACATCCAACACCAAATTCCTCCTATATCTCCAACTATACACACAATCCTCAAGCTCACTCAAAAGAACCTTTTCTCAATCCTCATAATGGTCAAGCATCTACATATGCTCCCATCTACATACCTACATTTCATCTATCTCCTCGAAACAATCCTTTTATTGAAAAATATCAACCTCCAAACAATAACCAATATTACACCTCACTCTCTTTTCCACCAACATTACAAAATTCCTTCATCATCATCTTCCTTGTAAACCTTGAAGTTTCGTGAAGAACTTGACCAAATCCATGATCTTCGTGATCTCAATAATATGCACCTCGCACAACGCAATTTGCATCACACACTTTCCTCACCATACTCAAATTACTTACCTCACTCATCCTCACACAATTACTCCATCCACATTCGTTTCCATCCTTACTCCCAAAAACACACTTTCATCTCACCCATATAATTCATATGAAGAGCATACTCAATCTCAAAACAACAATCCCAATCTCACTCCCAACACCTCACACTTTGGTCAAACTACCAATCCACTATACAAAACATCCTCCACTCCTGAAACATCCCATTCTTCCATACATTCATCCTCATCCATTCATGATTACCCAAATGAAACCTCTCTTTTGTCTCAACAAGACAATCTCACAATCACCCTCACTAATGAAATTCCATATTCACCCAACTCATTTCTTCCAAATGACCCTTTTGAGGAACATACTCAATCTTTAAACAACAACCATCAAAACTCATCCATACATGAAACCTATGTCCCGTGTTCAATCCACAATCAATAATCACAATCCAACTCCACCATCTTCCGAACATAAACAGTTCGTTAAAGAACTTAAAGAAGCACATGAGCTTAGTGTTCTTCTTGCTTTACATCTTGCTTAAAGCAATTTGGATCAACAACCTTCATCCACCAACTCATCACCATCCAACAACTTGATCCATCTTGAGAATCATGTCAACAATTGTTCTTGTTGCATTTTTCTCCAAAAACAAAACATGGCCATAAATGAACACCTCACTTGGATTGAGTATCTCCTCACTAGGTCTTCTCCAACATCATCCATAACACTAAACACCAACCCTCAAGCAAATCCCTCCGCTCCAAACTCACCACCAAACTCTCCAAATTCTACAAAAACCATTCCCACAAAAGTCTACCTTTCCTAAATCCAACTACCATGTTTCCCATCTACAAATAAATTCTCCACAAACCTTTTGTGTTCCAAGCAAGTCCAAGAGACCTCAAGTTGGAAACTTAGTATTATCTAGTGTAATTTGCTAGAAAAGCATATATATACACGCTTATGTATTAATGATTATGTTTTCAACATAATCTATTTAAATTATTCATGTTAGTTATCTTATATTTGTTCCATGCACACACACACACACACACACACACACACACACACACACACACACATATATATATATATATATATATATATATATATATATATATATATATATATATATATATATATATATATATATATATATATATATATATATATATATATATATATTGCTTGTGCTCTAAATATTTTTGCAAGCATTCGTCGGGATAACCTTTTTGATGTTAACAAAAAGGGGGAGAAGTGATATAAACTCATACTAAAATTGCATATATATTAATTTTTAGTTTAATGAGTTTAGATTTTGTAATCATCAAAAATGGGGAGATTGTTGATATAAATAATGTATAAAAACGCTATTAATATCTTTCGATATCCTTAAGTTTTGACGATCACAAAATATAAGAACATTAAACGCAAAGTTAATACGTAAATAAGTTTTAAGCAAGTTTATATCATCTCATCCAACATAATCACTTAAGGTATGAATAAACAAGTGACTAATACATTTTATGATCAAAGGGATGTTTATTTAAATAATACAAAGTTTATAAAACTAAATAAACTTATTATATATTTTTTAAAAACATTTTTGGTAATAAAGGAAAATGTTTTATTCATAATAAATATATGAATTCAAAATTTTAACCAAAATCAGTTAGTTTTTCACCAAATAAACTTTCCCCAGAAAAAGACAAGAAAACTGCAGTTTTCGTCTGGGCGGCCCCCTTAATTATAAGGATGCCCCCCTTAATTTTAAGGAGACCGGCACACAATTAAGGGGACCGGCCACGCTCCCTTGTCAGATTCTGTCAGAAATTTTTCCCTATAAATACCACCTTAAATCTGGAATTTTTCCCCACCTCTTGCACAAAAATTTCCAGATCCAAATCTCTCTAAACATCCTCCTAAAACCCTTTGATCATATAATTGTTAATCCTTGTTTCAAGTGATTCATTCTCTCACCTCTCATCTCTCAAAGTGCAAGAGAAGAATACTCCTTCAACATCACGTTGTGAAGTATTGTAGATTTGTGTATATAGTCTAGTTGTTGTGTACATTCATTGTAAAGGTGTGATAGTAGTGTAACTAGATAGATATAGGAATAGAAGTTGTGTAGGGGGAAGAAGTTGTTTAGTAGTGAAGTAGTGTAGTTGTGAAGAAGATTGGTGTGAAGAAGATTGGTGTGAAGTAGATAGGTGTGAAGTAGAAAGGTGTGAAGTAGAATTGGTGTGAAGTAGATTGGTGTGAAGAAGTTGTGTAGAAGTTGTGATTAAGTTGTGACGAAGTTGTGGTGTGTACATTGGTGTGTAAGGTTTTCTCCGCCATAAGGGAGCTTGTTGACATAGTGAAGAAAACTCTCGAGTAGGTGACTCGGGGAGTGGAGTAGGGCAAGGAAGGTGTCCTTGTAGCCGAACAACTATAAATCCTTTGTCTCGCGGTTAGATCTTTCCAACTCTAACTTATTACTTAGCTTACTTACTTACATCTCGTATATAGCTATAATTGTCTATATTATGCATGTGTTGATTGTACATATTTAGCTTACTTCGTTATTACTTTACATACCTCGATATAGTTGTTCATATTGTTCAAGACTTGAATTCTCATAAGATCGAATCAAAGTTTTAAGAGTAAACAAGACTTTAAAACTAAACTAAGTTTTCATAAATAAAATGGACGTAAAAATACTTGTCTATATTGTTATTGTTTACTTGAGTAGATATTAATTCTTTTAAGTCATACTCATCCATATTGTTATTATTTACTTGCGTAGATACAAGTACTTATAAGTATACATGCATTGATCTCACATAAACTAGAAATGAAGTTTTGTTTTAAACAACTAAGTTTTCATAAAATTAAAAAGACGTAAAACTATTCAACCCCCCCCCCCTTCTAGTTTTACAAAAAATAATTACGAATTCGGGCTTATATGACCCCCTAAAAGCGGTACACTTTTCGCCTTATCACTCACCTCTAGGCCTAGTTTAGTAGAATTTTAACCCTAGCGAACACTATTCCTAGAGTTGAACGATCAATCCCCCGGTACTTGTCACTATACTATACTACAACGAACAAGTACACTGCCTGGTGGAGATTGCAAGCTTCTCAAGATCCCTTGAGAGGTAAAACCTTTTGCGAGGGCGCAATTCCACGCATCAGATATCAATTTGGTTACTAGCATACACTAATAAAACAATTATAGTAAAGTGTAAGGAAAGAACACAACCAAGAGACGCGGCTATTTATAGTGGTCCACCAAGGAAGAACGGGAATACCATAAGGATTTATTCGATGGCCCCGAGAGACCATATATCCTTGGCACACCCCTTATCAAAATGGGAGACCCCTCTAACATCAACATACCATGCAACATCGGGCACATGCATATATGGAAAGCTTATATCGATCCTAGATCTACTGTAAACATCATGACTAGGACTTATTATAATTGGGTAATGAAGAAACAACTTGATTATAGGATGATGCCCAATAAGAATTTGATAAGTAATTTTGTAGGAAGAGTGAAAGGGTTGCATGTGATTATAGGTAATTTCACCTATGAGATCGATTTTATGATAGTATAAGATACTCGCCCAGTGATAGATGATTGCCTAAGCCAAGTAATATTCGGAAAACCATTTGTTGAGACCACTAGGATGAGTTATGATCCGACTTTAGGGATAGTTAGGTTCAAGGAAGAGAATGATGAGATTGCCTACCAAATGCCCTACAAGATTGAGCAATACCTCCTTCTTTCGAATATAGAAAAGGAACATAAACAAGCGGCATATTATAGGAATGATGAGGATAGACGTAAAGGAGTAGAGTATGTGATGAATAAGATGCTTGGTTTCTACAAAGAATGCTTGCAACTAGGTCCGGAATACAAAACTGGCTTAGAAGACGACCTAGAGAGTGAAATCAACGATGAGGTCACGTAGTAACCCATGACCTTGAGTCTAGCTACAAGACTCGTAAAATAAAGAAAATCGCTTCTTGGGAGGCAACCCATGATTGTGTGTGATTTTATTTTGTTTCTTTGTTATTTGCTTCCGTATGCATGCTTTATTTTTATTGTTGGTAGATCATGTTTCTAAACTAAATAGTGGAAATACTTTATTTTGTTGTTTGGCCTCGTCTTAACTTCACCCAAAGGTATTTTTGCAAAAGATAAGTGTAAGGGAAAACCCAAAATATGTTCTTAAGAAACAAAACCGATCATGATTCTCCACAATATTAAGTGAACATGTATATTCGTATTTGTTAGAGTCAAATGCTTGTATCGAGTCATAATGATGTTTTGCAGGATTTTCCAAGAAGAAGGACAAAGTTTTTCCAGAAATTTTCCGGAAACTTAACATAAGAATTTCTGCAGGTCACTTCTGACGGCGTCACGAGTTTACTCTTGACTGCGTCAAGTGTAAAAATCTGGAAATTTTACCAGTTTTGTTTTTCTAACGGAGTCTTAAAGTTTTTGTTGAATTATTAGTTTTATAATCTCCAGGAAATCTGCAAACATCATTCCACAAGCATTATATCTTATTTTGTTTTCTAGGATTTATTAGCATATGTAGATTGCCTCCTATTTTATGCGAGGTTGCCTTGTCTGTTTTCTTAGGTTTTTACAGGTTATGTATGAGAAGAAGATGATTTATATTCTGGAAGGGAAGCTTTGATTGTTCATTTTCTTGGAGGAAGATTTAACCTGGCCACCTTATTATCCATACCGAGCGAATCAGGGGAATATTTGATTTCATTCGTTTTACTTATTTCACTTTTACATTCTTTACTTGAACAATGGGGACAATGTTTATCCTAAGTGTAAGGGGAGGGTAAAATGATGATACCTTACAGATACACTTTCGCTTGAGTTTGTTTGTTTAATAGTAGATGTATAATAAAACTATGAGAAATACTTGTTAGTGTAATTTTAGCGCCAAATTTAAAAATTTTTACAACATTTAGGAGTGAAACTTTAGCCATAGCAAGCGTCTCATAGATAGGAAATTGTATGACTAGCACATAACCGTATCATTCAGAAAAATTTTCCACCTAAATATGTGAGGTTCGCCTTTAGATTTGATAGGAAAATCATTTACTTTTAGTGCTTATGAGTGTACCGGTAGCATTTAGATTCTAGAACTTGCGTTAGTAATGCATCCCGAGACCGCTAGTGAGACTACATTCGTGTAGTAGGATTTACTACATGATAAGAGGCATTAGGATCACCCTTGTGTTAAACCCATATCATAATTACTTGACCATTTAAGTCATATTACTTGGCTAGTTAAGTCAATTAATTTTTCCCACACCTTTAGCGTTGTACTCATTTTTAGTACACAAAACCCCTAGTACACCCCTCCGAGCCTATCTTTTTGTTTCTAACTTTAAGCATTTTACTTAAAGGAAGAATTTGTTACACCCCACTTAAATGTACACCCAAATCGCCTTAGCCTTCCGTGTATGCACTCATCTTTAGTGCATTATTGTTATTTATTAAACCCTAAAATAATTATCTAATTGATTATATGGTTGCTAAGTCGAGTCATATCCTTGTACATATTGTTTTGGGACGATTGGGACTCATGGGTAAAGTACTTATTTTATGGAGTAATGGGGAAGAACATCATATATTACCCCCGTATGTGCATTAATCTTAAAAGTACTCCAAGTGTTTTGATTTTCTTGATTCGAGTCATTAGATTAGTTTATTGTAAAGTATGTAAAAAGTCAAGTGTAAGGGGAATGTTCATTCCCTATGATGTATTATTTTGGATGGTAGGGTAAAAGTGTATGCAAAAAATAAAAAAAAAAATAAAAACAGAAAAAACATACGGACTACCATCCCTTTTCATTCTATGTTTATTTTATGTTTTTGTTATTTTTCATTTATTAGCTTAAGTCGAGTCTAGTCTTGGCTTAGCAACGCCATATTGTACATGTAATTAACCAAGATTATTAACTCGCCACCAGTAAAGACTGCCTATATCCAACAAAACCGTGTATTTCATATCCCTACACCTAACGTTACAACCCTTTCAAAAGACCTCTTTGATAGTTTATCCTAGGTGCTTACGCCATGTGGTGGAGGTTTCATCCTTTCCCAAGCCTATGGTAATCTATTTTGCTATGACAGGTAGTGAGAGATGTTTTACATTTCCATAATGTGATAGTACTTTATTACACCCGAGAGATGTGAGTATCTAAACACTATTTGTGAGGTGCTAGTGTATGACCTCCGTGCTTGTCTTTGGTCTTTAGTGGAATGATTATTTGTTGTAATTACTTTTATATTAGTGTTAAATAACCCCTAACTTGTATTTTGAGTAGAATAAAAGCGCATTTGCTTGAGGACAAGCAAATCTCAAGTGTAAGGGTATATGATGAGGCGAAAAATGAACCACTTTTAGGGGGTCATTTAAGCCCGGAATTGAATTTATTTGATCAAATATTACCCTAAATCGTTCCTTTTGTGATATTTGGTACTTTGGGAGAGAAATCTGGAAAAGGAAGCAATTCGGACGTTTTTGGAGCATAAAAGTGAAGAAAACGCCAAAAACTTATTTTTCCATGCTGAGAACAGTACCTGATGGCATCAGGAGTAAAAGTGGTGACGACCCAGTGCAAACCTGACGGCGTCACAACAAGGGCATCAAGAGTAAAATCTGTGACAGCCTGTATAAGGAGACTACATGACAACGTCAGACCCAGATCTAGGCAGTCCGAGGAACTATTTGGCGGCGAGATGACGGCGTCAGCCCTTTGTTCTTGATGCCGTCACCTTCTAAACTCTATATATAGTTTTCTATTTTTCATTCATTAGGGAGGAACTTGTGTGGAGATAATTAGGGCCAAACTTTGTAAACCCTAACTCATATTTTACAGTACTTTCAAGGGTTTTCAACCCTTGAATCCTTTCATGTGCTATTAAGATAAGTCTTCTCTTTAATTCAATCAATATGTCTATGTGTTGGTTGATTATATCTTTTACTTGTCTTGATTTCAACATGCTAGGCTAGATTTATCTTGTGTTTGCTTAGATCTTATGAAACCTAGATGTTAATTATGTGTTGATTACTTGTTTATGGTTGTATTGGATGAATGACTTCAATGTTATGCTTAAGAAAACTGGCAGATCTCCATTGTGTAACATGCTTGAACGTCTTAGAAAACATGAACCGATGTGTACTAGGTTTTATTGGTTGTATTTAATGCATGAGTAAATTCTAATGATCCCATGTTAGGAGCTTCTTCGCCGGCTCGACATAGGAGTGAAGTAGGCACTCATAGGATTGGGGAAGTAAGTACGCCACCCCATGAATGGTATTAAGGAATACAATCCGTCATCCACGCAACTATAACAAGTAATTAACGTGTAAAAGATATCTAGGGAGTAGTGAAATCTAAGTAAACACATTTCTCCCACATATTGCTCACAACTTTAGTTTAATTTAGTTTATTTTCATTTTTAGTATTTTATTTTGATTGCATCTTTAGTATTGGGTTAGTTGACTAGCAACTAATTCCGCCCAAATCCTTCAAAACCGAGATTTTTACTTGCTTTCAAAAAAATATAAAAATACAAAAAAGAATCATCCCTCATCTCTAGACCTAGTCTTTAGGTTTTCTAATCCTAGCGACACTATTCCTAGCTGAACGATCAATCCCCCGATACTTGTCATTATACTATACTACATCGATCAGGTACACTGCCTGGTGGGGGTTGTAAGCTTCTCGAGATCCCTCGACTAGTGACACTATTCCTAGCTGAACGATCAATCCCCCGGTACTTGTCATTATACTATACTACATCGATCAGGTACACTGCCTGGTGGGGTTGTAAGCTTCTCGAGATCCCTCGAGAGGTAAAGCCTGGTTCAATCCCTACGCATCAACAGCCGTATGGTGCTTTCCCAGATTTTGTCGGTTTTGTTTATTTTGTAGAAATTGAACCGTAAGTCGCTAGAAGTCGTGCCACCCGGAATTTTAAAGGCAATTGAGTCTAGTTTGATTTAAAAATGGTATCATGGTCTGAATATTTGTAGAATTTGTCAATTGTCAAAAGACTAATAGAATATCCATTAAAGTCAAGCGTTTTCGTACAAAAAGTTTTAATTTTTGGTCAAAGCGGGCACGGGGTGTAACAACATACTTGGTTCTTCACCCGAACCAAGCCTTCACATACTTGACACACTTGGTTCTTCACCCGAACCAAGCCTTCACACACTAACTCGACTAAGTCCTAACCTACACACTAGGACATTAGTCTCATCACATCAAATACATGAACTAATCTAGTTACAAGACTTCTTGGATCTACATCACCATCCAAGTTCACACAAATATTCCCATCCTCGACTCACACACAAGTCGGAAAACAATGACATTATTTACAGAACCTAACACCATAACACTTGTTACGTTTGTGTGTGGACACCTACAACATATCGAGTCTTCATCTATGTCGAGAGTTCTTCTCTTGCACTTGACAGAAGAGGAAATCACTTATAAACATATACCGACATGTTATAGTGATCAAAGAATGAACATAGACCAGAAAGTTTTTGTGTGTGAAAATCCTTGTTTTCTGAAGTGTAACAGTTCAATATTTATAGGCGACAGGAGTGAGACAGACGGTCCCGTAAATACCAGACGATCCTTTATCACTAAGGGACCGACAAACGCACCCAATTTGTCCTGACGTGGTGAAAACTTATCTGGTGCAGGCAGAGCTGATTTGGGGGGAAAACTAGCTGTTATAAGGTTTGAATTTGAATTTATTTTCTTAATAAAATATTTCTTTAAAAACACAAAAATACTTTTATGAAAATATTTTGTCAAACTTAAAAATGTAAGTACAGGAGAAAATAAAACTCTTTGATCACTTAACTAGTGACAGTATAAAGTTTGTTCATACCTGAAGTGATGTTGTAGCAGCTATGTAGAAAAAACAAGTTTTCTCGATTAAAAACTTATAAACCGTAACTTTACGTAACATGTCTTTATATTTTGTGATTATCAAAACACGAGAAGACCGAATAATGCGAATAACGTTTTTGACATTATTTGTATTAACAAACACATCACCATATAACTCCATGATAGTCGTACAAAAGTTACAGAGACAATCACGGGCTGTTGTTGCAACCATTTGCAGATACTCGTCAAGAGAATCAGGAACGGCCCCGTATGCCAATTGATGAATTGTCGAAGTACACTCGATCAATGGGAAAATACCAAGTGTGCCCGTACAATCAGGATTTTGTTGAATATAAGGAGAATTGTGACGAAAGAAGATTCTGTCAGCGGTTCCGAATGAGCCGAGAACTATTTACACAAATGAATATGAGCATTGTGATGATCCCTAGCTAAAAGTGTTCGTCGGACTTTTGGCAGTGACGCTTGGTACTCAGCCCAAGCTGCCTGCGTAAAATCCGCAAGCTCGCTCATAACTTCTTCTACATCTTCGGAAGACGAATAATTAGAAAATAGTTTGAAAGACATAATTAAGAGAATGTGTTTGAAGGTGCTGAGAGAATTGTTATTTGAATTTGTGAATGAAATGGGAAAATAAGTGGGGTATTTATAATGTTGTAAAATTGGTTATTTTATTTTATTTTATTTTATTTTATTATTACTAGTTATAATACCCGTGCATGCACGGGGTTTTTCCAGAAAAATTTAATTATATAGTATTATCGTTTAAAAATAGAAAATCTTATGTATATTTTAAAAAGTTAGAGTATCAACATGTGCGAAAGTAAGAAAAATAGTTAGCAGAAATTGTAAATATAATTGTGGCATCGACCTTGTATTTAATTCTTGAGCGTGTCTCCTTATAATGTTATTGGGCCAAAGGTTCTTCGATCGTATGGGTTTACACATAAATCAAATTTAGTTAAAAAAAATTTTTACTATATGGATATATTAAAATTTACCCGTGAAAATTATGATATAAATACAACTAATAAGTATGCATGAGTTTTTCATTATGTATTAATATCATTTAAACTTTTGTAAAAAATTTATTGGATAAAAGATTTAACTTTGTTTAGCTGACATAGATGTTAATGTTGAGGTTGATGTTGTTGTTTAACTTTAACTATTGATATCATGTTGTACAAAATGTGCAAGTTTAGTAGCACATAATGAGCGTTGATGGAGTTAAAATATAGTCCGTAAAGTTTTTAAAAATGTTTTTCTGGATATCCATATATAAAATTTAAATAACATAAGCTGAACCCATCTCAGCATCAATAGAAACATACCATTGATTGATGCGTGGGAATCGCAACAGGCTTTACCTCTCGAGGGATCTCGAGAAGCTTACAACCCCCACCAGGCAGTGTACCTGATCGTTGTAGTATAGTATAGTGACAAGTACCGGGGGATTGATCGTTCAGCTTAGGAATAGTGTCGCTAGGATTAGAAAGCCTAATTACTAGTTCTAAAGGTGGGGGATGATTATTTTGTGTTTTTATATTTTATGAAAAGCAGTTTAAAATCTCGGGGTTTGAAGGATTTGGGCGGAATTAGTTGCTATTCAACTAACCCAATACTAAGATGCAATCAAAATAAAATACTAAAAATGTAAATAAGCTAAATTATACTAAAGTTGTGAGCAGTAATTGGAGAAAATGTGTTTACTTAGATTTCACTACTCCCTAGATATCTTTTACACGTTAATTACTTGTTATAATTGCATGGATGACGGATCGTATTCCTTAATACCATTCATGGGGTGGCATACATAACTCCCCAATTCTATGAGCTCTTATCTCCTCCTACACCATGCCCAGCACAACTATAGGGATTGTAAACAGTGGCTCATGCATTAAATACAACCAATAAAGACTTAGTACCCCTCGGTTCATGTTTCTTAAGACGTTCAAGCATGTTACCATTTGGAGATCTGCCAGTTTTCTTAAGCCTAACATATAAATCATTCATCCAAGACAAGAATAAACAAGTAATCAACACATAATCAATATCTAGGTTTCATTAGATCTAAGCAAACACAAAGGAGATCTAGCCTAGCATGATAGAATTAAGACAAGAACAAGATATAGACAACCAACACATAGACATATTGATTGAATTAGAAGAACACTTATCTTGATTAATCAAGCAAGGTATCAAGGGGTTGGAACCCTTGAAAAACCTGTAAAGTTACGCCAAAATCGTCTTTAGGGTTTCTCCAAAACTTCTCTCCTTTAATGTGAAAAACTAGAAAACTATATATAGGAAAATAGGGATGACGGCGTCAAGAACAAAGGTATGACGCCGTCATCTCGCCGCCAAATACTTCCTCGGACGGCCTTGATCTACTTCTGACGCCGTCAAGGCCTAGGCCGTCACACAAATTACTCTTGACGCCCTGTATGTGACGCCGTCATCAACTACGGATTTTAATTCTTGGGGTTTGACGCCGTCAGGAAATTACTCTTGACGCCTTCATGAACTCTCGGATTTTATTATTGAGGTTTGACGCCGTCAGGAAATTACTCTTGACGCCGTCACCTACTGTTCCCAGCATGAAAAATTAAGACTTTGCCGTTTTCTTCACTTTTATGCTCCAAAAACGTTCAAAATGGCTTCTTTTCCAGAATTCACTCTCCAAGTACCTAAAATCACAAAAGGAACGATTTAGGGCAATATTTGATCAAATAAATTCGGATTCGGGCTTAAATGACCCCCTAAAAACGGATCATTTTTCGCCTCATCATATACCCTTACACTTGAGATTTGCTTGTCCTCAAGCAAATGCGCTTTTATTCTACTCAAAAGACAAGTTAGGGGTCATTTAACACTAATATAAAAGTAATTACAACAAATAATCGTTCCACTAAAGATCAATAGACAAGCACGGAGGTCATACACAAGCACCTCACAAATAGGGTTTAGATACTCACATCTCTCGGGTGTAATAAAGTGTAAATTACAATATGGAAATGGAAGATATCTCTCACTACCTGTCATAGCAAAATAGATTACCATAGGCTTGGGAAAGGATCAAACCTCCACCACATGGCGTAAGCACCTAGGATAAACTATCAAAGAGGTCTTTTAAAGGGTTGTAACGTTAGGTATAGGGATATGAATTACACGGTTTTGTTGGATAAAGGAAGTTATTACTGGTGGCGAGTTAACAATCTTGGTTAATTACATGTACAATGTGGCGTTGCTAAGCCAAGACTAGACTCGACTTAAGCTAATAAATGAAAAATAACAAAAACATAAAATGAACATAGAATGAAAAGGGATGGTAGTCCGTATGTTTTTTCTCTTTTTCTTTTTCTATTTTTTTTTCTTTTTCTTGATTTTTCGATTTTTTTTTTTTTTTTTTTTTTTTTTTTTTTTGCATACACTCTTACCCTACCATCCAAAATAATACATCATAGGGAATTGAGCATTCCCCTTACACTTGAATCTTTACATACTTTACATTAAACTAATCTAATGACTCGAATTAAGAAAATCAAAACACTTGGAGCACTTTTAAGATTAACGTACATATGGGTGTAATATATGATGTTCTTCCCCATTACTCCATAAAATAAGTACTTACCCATGAGTCCCAATCGTCCCAAAACAATATGTACAAGGATATGACTCGACTTAGCAACCATGTAATCAATTAGATAGTTAACTTAGGGTTTAACAAATAACAATAATGCACAAAAAATGAGCGCATACACGGAAGGCTAAGGCGATTTGGTTGTACATTTAAGTGGAGTGTAACAAATTCTTCCTTTAAGTAAAATGCTTAAAGTTAGAAACGAAAAGATAGGCTCGGAGGGGTGTACTAGGGGTTTCGTGTACTAAAAATGAGTACAACGCTAAGGGTGTGGGAAAAATTAGTTGACTTAACTAGCCAAGTAATATGACTTAATTGGTCAAGTAATTATGATACGGGTTTAACACAAGGGCAATCCTAATGCCTCTTATCATGTAGTAAATCCTACTACACGAATGTAGTCTCACTAGCGGTCTCGGGATACATCACTAACGCAAGTTCTAGAATCTAAATGCTACCGGTACACTCATAAGCACTAATAGTAAATGTTTTTCCTATCAAATCTAAAGGCGAACCTCACATATTTGGGTGGAAAATTTTTCTGAATATACGGTTATGTGCTAGTCATACAATTTCCTATCCATGAGACGCTTGCTATGGCTAAAGTTTCACTCCTAAATGTTGTAAAAAATTTTAAATTTGGCGCTAAAATTGCACTAACAAGTATTTCTCATAGTTTTATTACACATCTACTATTAAACAAAACAAACTCAAGCGAAAGTGCATATGTAAGGTATCATCTTTTTACCCTCCCCTTACACTTAAGATGAACATTGTCCCCAATGTTCAAGTAAAGAATGTAAAAGTGAAATAAGTAAAAAGAATGAAATCAAATACTCCCCTGATTCGCTCGGTATGGATTATAGGTTGGCCAGATTAGATCTTCCTCCAAGAAAATGAACAATCAAAGCTTCCCTTCCAGAATATAAATCATCTCCTTGTCGAACATAACCTGTAAAACCTGACAAAATAGACAAGACAACCTCGCGTAAAATCGGCGGCATCCTATATAAGTTTCTAAATCCTAGAAAACAAGATAAAATATAATGCTTGTGGAATGAAGTTTGCAGATCTCCTGGAGATTATAAAACTTAATAATTCAACAAAAACTTTAAGACTCCGTTAGAAAAACAAAACCGGTAAAATTTCCAGATTTTAACTCCTGACGCCGTCAAGAGTAAAACTCTGATGCCGTCAGAATGGACCTGCAGAAATTCTTATGTTAAGTTTCCGGAAAATTTCTGGAAAAACTTGGTCCTACTTCCTGGAAAATCCTGTAAAACTTTATTATGACTCAATACAAGCATTTGACTCTAACAAATACGAATATACATGTTCATTTAATATTGTGGAGAATCATGATCGGTTTGTTTCTTAAAAACATATTTGGGGTTTCCCCTTACACTTATCTTTTGCAAAAATACTTTTAGGTGGAGTTAAGACTAGGCCAAAACAACAAAGTAAAGTATTCCCACATTTTAGTTGAGAAACATGATCAACCAACAATAAAAATAAAGCATCCATACGGAAACAAATAACAATCAAACAAATAAAATCACACAAAACATGGGTTGCCTCCCAAGAAGCGCTTTTCTTTATTTACGAGTCTTGTAGCTAGACTCAAGGTCATGGGTTACTACGTGATTTCATCATTGGTTCCACTCTCTAGGTCGTCTTCTAAACCAGTTTTGTATTCCGGACCTAGTTGCAAGCACTCTTTGTAGAAACCAAGCATCCTATTCTTTACATATTCTACTCCCCTACGTCTATCCTCCTTATTCCTATAATAAGCCGCTTGCTTATGTTCCTTTTCGAAATTAGAGAGAAGGCGGTATTGTTCGATCTTGTAGGGCATTTGATAAGCAACCTCATCATTCTCTTTCTTGAATCTAACTATCCCTAAAGTCGGATCATAACTCATCCTAGTGGCCTCAACAAATGGTTTTCCGAATATTATTTGGCTTAGGCAAGCATCAATCACCGGACGAGTGTCCTCAACTATCATAAAATCGATCTCATAAGTGAGATTCCCTATAATCACATGCAGTCCCTTCACTCTTCCTGCAAAATTACTTATCAGATTCTTACCGGGCATCATCCTAAAATTGAGTTGCTTCTTCATCACCCAATTGTAATAAGTCCTAGTCATGACGTTAACGGGGGATCTAGGGTCGATGTAAGCTTTCCATATATGCATGTGCCCGATATTGCATGGGATGTTAATGTTAGAGGGGTCTCCCATTTTGATAAGGGGTGTGCCAAAGATATATGTTCTCTCGGGACTATCGAATAAATCCTTATGGTATTCCCGTTCTTCCTCGGTGGGTAACTTATCAAAGTATTTTTCTATAGGATCTACCTCCTCTAATTCCTCATCCTTATTAACCTCAACTTCCCTACTCTCATCCTTACTATCGGCTTCTACTCTAACTTCATCCTTGTCGCTCTCCTCTATCTCCCTATCTATCGGCTTAATGGTGACAACATTGACAAAGTGGACATGTTTGGATGATGAGGGATTCTTAATTTGGCTTCCACTATTGGTGTCCCTAGTGTCCTTCCTAGGTGTGATTAATGATTGGTTGTTGAGGGCTTTCAACAAGTTGTCAATCTTGTTGGTCATCTCCGTTTGCTGTTGGTTGAATTCGGTTTCAAACCTAACTATGCGGGCTTCTTGAGATGCCATGAACTTTGACATCAATCCTTCAAGATTGTTGGTTCTACCATAGTTGTTAGAAGAATTGTTGTTGAAAGTACGGTTGGATGGTGGACTGTTTGGTTGGTAACGATTAGGCGGATTGGAAGAATTGGGTTGATTTTGTTTCCACCTAAGGTTTGGGTGATTTTTCCATGAGGGGTTGTATGAATCACCGTAAGTGTTTGGCTCGGGCTTGAAAGTGTACCACTTATCTCCCGCTTCGTCGGTACGCGTGGATGCGTAGTCCGCAAAAGCTGTTCCGGGGAGTTCCACACAATCACGAGTGTCATGGGGACCACTACATAATTCGCATGAAGAAGTGATTTTGTTCACTTGGCTTGAAGGCTTAGGAGCATCGTAAGATTTCATGAGAAATTTGACTTGGTCCTCAAGTTCCATGATCCTACGGTCGGGAGTGCTAGAGTTGTTCGAAGGCAAAGATATTGCCTTGACCGTTTTGTTCAAGTCACGGGGATCGTTCCAACTTTCGTTGTCATAGAGAGCAAGATCTTCTATGAGTTCCCATGATTGTTCCGCACTAAGATCACGTAGCTTACCACCGGCCTATTGGTCAATGGCTCGCCTCATGGAGATGTCGATATGGTCATAAAAGATTTGGACTTGGAGCCAAAGATCTATGCCATGATGAGGGACTTTTTGGAGTAAGTCCTTGAAACGAGTCCATGCTTCATAAAGAGATTCATTTTGACGTTGTTGGAACATCAAGATGTCATTCCTAAGCTTAGTAGTTCTCCCCGGTGGGAAAAATTGAGCAACGAAACAAGTGGTGAGATCATCCCATGTGGTGATGGATCCCGCGGGTAAACGCTCAAGCCATTGACTAGCTTGATCCCGTAGAGAGAATTGGAATAGGCGTAAACGGGTAGTCTCTCTAGTTTCAACACCTAGGTCTATGGAATCTATGATTTTGAGAAAGTCCTTAAGATGTTGGTTTGGATCTTCAGAACGAAGTCCATGGAATGCACATCCGCTTTGCACCAACCGGATGGTGTCGGATCGCAAGGGGGTCACATTGGCTCCGGTGAGCTCAATAGTGTTTCGGTAGCCTTGGTGGCTAGGTCGGGAATACTCTCCTAAGGTTCGGGGCCTAAGGGGTTCTAATGGTGGGTTTTGTTGTGGTGGGATGACGGGTTCAAAGATGTTACCACCTTCCATGATGTCGGATGGTAAAGAGTTACGAACAAAGGCACAAAGAAATAAGATAGACTAAAGAAAACCTAAAAATAAAAATAAAATCTTACTAGAAAGTAATCTAGCAAGTAGACCTAATAAAAAGAAATCCTAACCTAGGCAATAACTATTCCCCGGGCTGCGGCGCCAAAAACTTGATGCGTGGGAATCGCAACAGGCTTTACCTCTCGATGGATCTTGAGAAGCTTACAACCCCCACCAGGCAGTGTACCTGATCGTTGTAGTATAGTATAGTGACAAGTACCGGGGGATTGATCGTTC
This sequence comes from Artemisia argyi, assembly GCA_030686995.1. Lineage (NCBI taxonomy): Eukaryota > Viridiplantae > Streptophyta > Magnoliopsida > Asterales > Asteraceae > Artemisia > Artemisia argyi. The sequence goes on from JARVZY010011787.1 coordinate 30,978, forward strand.
AGCTTAGGAATAGTGTCTCTAGGATTAGAAAGCCTAATTACTAGTTCTAAAGGTGAGGGATGATTATTTTTGTGTTTTTATATTTTATGAAAATCGGTTTAAAATCTCGAGGTTTGAAGGATTTGGGCGGAATTAGTTGCTATTCAACTAACCCAATACTAAGATGCAATCAAAATAAAATACTAAAAATGTAAATAAGCTAAATTATACTAAAGTTGTGAGCAGTAATTGGAGAAAATGTGTTTACTTAGATTTCACTACTCCCTAGATATCTTTTACACGTTAATTACTTGTTATAATTGCATGGATGACGGATCGTATTCCTTAATACCATTCATGGGGTGGCATACATAACTCCCCAATTCTATGAGCTCTTATCTCCTCCTACACCATGCCCAGCACAACTATAGGGATTGTAAACAGTGGCTCATGCATTAAATACAACCAATAAAGAACTAGTACGCCTCGGTTCATGTTTCTTAAGACGTTCAAGCATGTTACCATTTGGAGATCTGCCAGTTTTCTTAAGCCTAACATATAAATCATTCATCCAAGACAAGAATAAACAAGTAATCAACACATAATCAATATCTAGGTTTCATTAGATCTAAGCAAACACAAAGGAGATCTAGCCTAGCATGATAGAATTAAGACAAGAACAAGATATAGACAACCAACACATAGACATATTGATTGAATTAGAAGAACACTTATCTTGATTAATCAAGCAAGGTATCAAGGGGTTGGAACCCTTGAAAAACCTGTAAAGTTACACCAAAATCGTCTTTAGGGTTTCTCCAAAACTTCTCTCCTTTAATGTGAAAAACTAGAAAACTATATATAGGAAAATAGTGATGACGGCGTCAAGAACAAAGGTGTGACGCCGTCATCTCGCCGCCAAATACTTCCTCGGATGGCCTTGATCTACTTCTGACGCCGTCAAGGCCTAGGCCGTCACACAAATTACTCTTGACGCCCTGTATGTGACGTCGTCATCAACTACGGATTTTAATTCTTGGGGTTTGACGCCGTCAGGAAATTACTCTTGACGCCTTCATGAACTCTCGGATTTTATTATTGAGGTTTGACGCCGTCAGGAAATTACTCTTGACGCCGTCACCTACTGTTCCCAGCATGGAAAATTGAGACTTTGCCGTTTTCTTCACTTTTATGCTCCAAAAACGTCCAAAATGGCTTCTTTTCCAGAATTCACTCTCCAAGTACCTAAAATCATAAAAGGAACGATTTAGGGCAATATTTGCTCAAATAAATTCGGATTCGGGCTTAAATGACCCCCTAAAAACGGATCATTTTTCGCCTCATCATTGATCCTGTAGGATTTCGTGACCACTGTTTCTACGCACACCCCTACTCTTAGTTCGCATATCTAAATATGAAATACAACAAACATCAAAAGACAACTAAACAACAAACAACGTACACGTACGGCGCAACACGATTTATGAAAACACATAGATGAAACTGAATAGATGCACAAAACACATAGACGACAACCAATAGATGCAAACACAAACACGATTCCAATGAAAGAAAGCAATAAAACGAAGATGAAGCAAAAGACCACCTAGTTTTAGCTACAGGTAAGAAGATTCCGGCAAAAGGTCGAGAAAAGACAGAGGAAGAAGATAAGTATAAGAAAAGCGGTGACCTCATGAATGTAAAAACCAAAAAGAAGAAGAAGGCTTAGATCATGAGCCTGGACAACACGCATAGGGAAAGCCCAAAAACCGGAAAAACCTAAACGATATGGCGTGCATCGTTTTGCGATGCTGCGTTATATATATAATAATAATTACATGAGTCGTTATACAACCAAGGGTAACTTTGGGGAGGTATCCTTGGAGAGGTCTCAGGTTCGAGTCTCACCATGGACCTTCAGGGGCCCAAAAAATGGAAGCAGGAGTGGGGTCTATCCCCTAAGGAGAAAGGTTCGATGCTTGCATACTGCCTAATTGAATGTCACTGTGGGCTCGAATCACTAACTACTAACTAGCCGTTCAAAAAAATTAAAATATATATATATATATATATATATATATATATATATATATATATATATATATATATATATATATATATATATATATATATATATATATATATGAGTCGTTATAAGTACAATCGCGTATGTTTATTTTCATATCACAGTAACTCGTACCTACCATTTGATATTTATATTACCGTTAATAATAATTTAACTGTATTTAATATTTAAACCCGTGTACGTATAGATTAAACTTTTGAATATGATAACATGAGTTCTTATTTATATTTAACGTATATAGTAAAAAGATATTTTAATAGATGAAAGTTTAAAACTAATATTTATTTTAAAAGTATTTAATGTATATTAAAACTAGTTCGTACATTTATAAAACTTTGTAAGTTTAATGGATGGAAGTCTCAACCCAATACTAATACGCATGTAATTGTAAACAAAGTTTATATTATAAAGTGTAGAGGGTATAAGTGTAAGGGGTTATTTGTTTATTATCTAAAGTTATCAAAAAAACATGAAGATTTATAATTTTACACTTAACTCCATATAATATATTTAAAATTCAACCACTAATGTTTTATTAATTACCTCCTCTTTTTTTAAGTTTTTATTTTGATAAATTTGACACCTATATTTTTATATGTTTTTTTCTTTAATCAAATTCTACACCAGATTTATTAAAGTTTTACCAAAACAATTCAATTTTGATTTTTTATTTGCCAATCATATTGCTCGATGCCAAAAGATACGTGTAGAACCAAATTTTACCATAAAAGCAATCAAGCAATCTTAGCCACTAATTTCTTTTATCAAAATAAAATAAATAAACTTTCACACTTTTTTTAAAAATTAAATATCTCGCAAACCGTAAATCGTTACGCGAAAAAAAATACTATCGCGACGAGAATTAAATTATTTTTCTATAGATATGTATTGTTATAGACTTTCGACGAATTTTTTTTTTCGACGAACTTTTTTTTCTTCAAAATTTCCGCCCAGAAAAATCATATATGATTTGTAAAAATCATATGTGATTCGTTAAAATCAAATCATATGTGATTCTTACGAATCATATATGATTTGTAATCATATATGATTCGTAAGAATCATATGTGATTTGTAAAAATCAAATCATATGTGATTTTTATGAATCATATATAATTTTTCTGGACGGAAATTTGAAAAAAAAAAGTTCGTTCGAATAAAAAAAGTTCGTCGAAAGTAAATAAAAATGCATATCTATAGAAAAATGATTTAATTTTCGTCGTGATGATATTATTATTATTATTTTTTTTGTAGCTTGAAGATTTACTGTTTGCAAGATATGTTGTTTTTTTTAAAAAATGTGAAAAATATAAATGAGTGGCTGTGATTGGTTTATATGTTTTATGGCATGTATTGGTTCTTTATGGATCTCAACTCATTGCTCGATTTCGCCTATGTGTCAAAATCGAGCATTCCTGTTGGTCCAATTTTTTTTCCACTAAGATTGTTTTGTCAAAAAAAACTTCAAAATGATGTAATTCCTCTATTATATAAAAGATTTTTTTTACAACGTTCAAAGTTTGTATTAAAAGGCTATTTGTTTGTTGTTTTTAGTAAACAATCAGTCGAATTTTTGATCGAGTTTTGTGAATTTTTCTTTGGCAACCGATGGCTTTCAACGGAACGACCATGGACGACCGATCGGTCGATCGACATCGATACCATTGTACATAGCCTGATCTTTTTACAAGTTATATAAAATTTATCACTCTAACGACTAGATTCTTTATTTACCAAAACTTATATATTAATAACTCTCAACCTCAAGTTCCACACTATGTAAGTATGTAAGCCTATATTCAGAGCTAAGTTTATGACGAAGAGAAAACTAGTTGTTACTATATATATAATAGCACATGAAATACGACGTCGCTTATTAGCATGGGCCCCATCTTTATTTTCGCAGCCTGCTACCTGGCCCGTTTCATGGTCTTGGCCTAGTTGATGAAACGTTCATTATACACGGTAAAGGGTGTTAGACGATATTATACCTAATGAATGTACGATTTTTGGGTATGTGTCAACCATCTAATGCTGCTTTGCAGTTTTTTGTGGCCACGATTTTTCATTCTCACCAAACACTGGTACGGGTTGTATACTTCCAATGTAGAAGCTTCATCACAAATTATTCATGCTAATACATTGCATTTAGACCATTCTCAAAAAATATAAGCAGTACAAAAACATAGATACAGAGTCACATAATCAACAAGATACACCATCCCAGTCTACTGAAGAACAATATTGCTACAAAAAATTCGTTACAGAACCTGGTACGCCCCTTATTTACACTATTCTTTTACTTTTGTTGACTCTTTATTTCAATAATCAAGTTTCTACTATTATTTTGCATGCTTTGCTTTCATACCTTGCTGCTGTTGGTTTGCACTTTGTTACAATTTATATGCTATATCATAGTACTCATGCATGTGCATTATATGTAAGCCTCCTCAATAAATCCTTGGTTAATGTCCCTTGTTACATAAACCCTTCTTTATATACATAAACACATTACACTTTAAGCTATGAAAACTAAGCAAAAAGCAGTTCGTCGTACCGGGTCATTTGGTAATTCGGCTTCTTTGGATCTATGCCCGGATGTTTGCCGTATGCCTTCTGGTCCTGCACCATCGAAAAGAAAGGCGCCATTATCTGAAGGAATTGATATTATATCATCATCATCTAATATCAGCAAGAAGATGTGCACAGAAATAAATAATTACCAAATGCCTTTTGGTCCTGCACCATCGAAAAGAAAGGCGCCGTTGTCTGAAGAAACTGGTATTACATCAGTATCGTCTAACATCAGCAAGAAGATGTGCACACAAGTAAATAATTACCAAATGCCTTCTGGTCCTGCACTAGTGAAAAGAAAGCCGCCGTTCACTGAAGAAATTGGTGTGACATCATCATCGTCTAACATTAGCAACAACATGTGCACAGAAGTAAATAAACTATTTAGCGAGTCCGCAAAAGGAAAATCACAATTAAAAGAACCTTGCAAAAATAGTCGGTGTTCTCAGCAAGAATGTCATCCTGAGCTAACTGTCCCATCATTCTCTTATGAATGTAAGCTTTTTATAATTATTTTATATATAATTCTGTTAACTTATCTGTGACTAGTTTCAGTATTTACATCTGTTTTTGTGTTGCAGCTACCCATTGCGTACGGGCAGCTAATATGCCACAGCATGAACATGGCAAAACACCATGCCACTATTCTACTGGTAACAATGAACACATGCAGAGGCACAATGTAAAAGCAAGCTCTAATACTCAAGGTTCCAAACTTTTCTTCAATTTTATTTTAACTTTTCAGTTTAACTTATGGTTAAAGATACTTCAATTTACCATGTCGTTATACCTGTTTCCTTTGCAGATACGCAGCCTTCTTCAGCTGACATAAACCAGCGTTCAGGTGGAAAAAGGAAAAAATTACAGCTGGTTGGTTCTGAACAGTCAACTAAGTCCACCAGGTAATGGTCAACCAAGTCAAATGTCAAAAACCAACTAACCAAGGAGTTTAGGGAATCCCCGGGTCGTTAAGTCCCGACGAGGCGTGCAATTGTATTTGTGAACGTTTTAAAGGATCGGGTGATTGATCAGAAAGGTCAGGAATTTAATTATTATGGTTACACTACGAGATAATGATGGAAAATGATTTAGAAACACTTAACTAATAATTACTGATGATCAGATGATTTTAAAACGCAATTTAACCTAAAAACGCGCGTTTTAATTACAAATAAACGCGAACGCGCAAATAAAAAAGTGAAACGGGAGTAAACAAAGTCCTACGAACGTGAAATTTATACTTTTACAATCGTAATAACTTAAGAAAATTTTTAGAAAAAGAAAAATAATTTTTACACTATTTAATTAATTACTATTAATTAATTACTGATTATTAATTACTTTTTAATTAACTAAAATATCCTAAATTATAATTAATTATGAAAATTAACTAGAAAAATGAAAATAAAATTTAGAAAAATCTAAAATAATATAAAATTAATTTTGAAACAAAAAAACTATTTTTTCTAACTTTTAATTAATTATTACTAATTAAAAACTATTTAATTAATTAATTTAAATTAAACTAAATTATAAAAAATACTAAATGATTCCAGAAAAATCTGAAAAAATTCCTAAAAATCTTTTATGAAACCAGTAGCCTAAGAAAAATTTAAAAGTAGCTTTTGCTTATGAATAAGCAGAAAATAAGCTAAGATAGCTTAAATAGAAGCTATCACTTCTAATTTTTTGGATTTTTCTATTTTTTTCTTTTTCACAACTGATAAACTACTAAAACCAAACACTTTTTACAAAGGAATTTTTGCTTAAGCTTAAAAATAAGCTCTGTGCTTATTGAAAAGCTTGACAGTTGGCTATAAAGCTTGAAAATGAGTTGAATTAAGCTCAAATTAAGCTACTAAGAACACAAATCAGGAAATTAAGATGCAATCTACTTATGTGAACTGGAAATGAAAAAAAAAAGAACAAGTGAAAAGCACCGAATAAGCTCAGGTTAACAAATAAACACTTCAAGTCATTCCTTTCAGCCAAACAAATCAAATGAGGGCTATTTGGACCTCTGTGGGGTCCACAGGCTTGGTCAAAGGTCTTAGGAGAGGGGTGATCTAAATAGCCACACTGGGAGGCTACTCAGAAAGCCAAAGCTTGACCCTTGAAGCTCAAAGATGAGCTTGTGGGGAGCTTGTGAAATGGAGCAAGTAAACTGAGCTTATGAATACTCAATAGGTGATAAAGCTTAAATCAACTAATCATACCCCAAACAAATACATCAGCTTATGCTAAGGGAGACATAGGTATCTTAACTTAATTAAAATTAACAAAAATAGAACCACAATAATCACTTAGGGGTCAAAAATCAACAAGCTTAAATAACTACTGATGTATCAGCAGTTATGGGTCCAAAGTGGGGGTTTTGCAGGCCTATCTAAACTGGTCGAATAAGCTCAAGAAGCCAGAACAAGCTATTGAACCAACAAGCCAGCTAGTTAGGCTTCCTATTGAACCAAGAAACACACAAGGGGGCCCACTAATGAAACTGGTAAGGACCTGGGAATTAGGACTGATGAAACAGACACACAAAGCAGGGGAGATACTCTCCGTGCAAGCCTTTTTAAGCTGCTTAATAAGCTACAAGAAAAAATATTTAAAATGAACCGAGTGCTGATTTCAAGAGCTAAGCTGACAAAGAGTTACCTCAAAAAGTTTCAGACTCCAATTCTCTCTAGAAAATTTAGGAAAATTCTCCCAAAAAGTAAAAAAATTGAGTTCACATGCTTTTGACTTTTCCTATTAATGCAAGCTTTGACTATTTTTAGTTAGGATTGATCAGAAAATGATTTCTTGATGTTTATTTAGACTTAAACAAACCAATTTTTCCAATTATACCTAACCTAGAAGTGATTTTCAACTTTTGAGAGTTTAAATCCACCACAGATAAGCTGTGGAAGAGATGATCTGATTTTTGACTTTTCACTAAAATCCCACCAAGTCTTTGTTTGAATTGACCTATTTCTAACCTGAGAATGATGTTAAAATAAACCCCAACCAATTTAAACAACCTAATCCTACTATTAAAGCTTATTCCAAACACCCCTTCTAAGAATGACTTGTAAACTTAAAACTAGCAGAGTGCAGAATAGGGATATGCAAACACTAAATTAACTCAAACTAACTTAATCTATCATTAATCAAGCAACAATTAACATTAGATAGCAGTAAATGAGCAGAAATAAAAGAAATGCTAAAGATTGGTATGAGATCTTTGCTTACAACTTTCCACAGCTTGAACCAAATGAGACCAAGGTCATAAGAACAAAACCTATACACCCCCCTGGGTTCTAAACCACTCCAATCCTTGCTCCTTCTTTCACCATCTCATCAATCTGGCAAGTCCATTTCTTTTCTTCTCATCTATTTTTTCTTTTTCTTATTGAAAAATTTGTTTTTGTGTTTTCTTTTTGATTACTGAGATGCTCAGTGAATGTACCAAAGCTTTAAAACAACAACAACCATTTAACTAATTTTCAAGAGAATGTAAAAGAACTATGAAGCTGTAAAAGATTAACTTGGAATTTCAAAGAAACTGATTACTTGAATTGATATTAAGAAACAAGTTTTACAAGGCTTACTGAATTACAAATTACATAAAAACAACTACTAAAACTACTTGACTACTTTTTCTAACTTCACTAACTTCCTTCTCTCCTTCTTAGGCTTACAAATTCAAACTTAAATACTAAAAAAAATACAATAAAAAGTGAACATTGAACCAGGCTCTGTCTTCTTTTTCCTTTTTTCTCTTTTGTCTCCCTTTGTCTGGTATGCTTTTGTTGCTTTTGTACCATGGAAACACTTCTTCTATCATTTTGTCCATTGCTTAATCCTGGAGTGGGGGACAATTGGGTGTGAATTAGGGTTGAATTTAGGAGGTGAGTGGGGTAGTAGGTTGGCTGGGTAGGAGAGGAGGGGGGGGAACAATGTTGTTGGAGTAGCAGAGGTGAATGGGGGCTGTGTGTTTGGCTATGGCGGGCAAGAAAAGGTAGGGGAGAGGGTTGACCAAGGCTTTTGACCCTGGTGTGTTTATTAAATGGGGTGGGAAATTTTTTATGGGATTGGGCTTTTGGTGATGGGCTGGGGTAATGGGTGAGGTGGATTGGCTTGTTTGGTTTTGGACTTGAATAGATAGGAGGGTCCGTTTGTATATTAACTTATCAAAGCACAAGGACCATTTTTGTATATTGCTGAATTTTAAGGGACCAAATCTGCACATCCTCCATAGTATTCCAAGGATCACAATTGCTACTTTACAATAGCACAAGGGTAACAAAAGACATTTTTCACTTTTAAAAATACCCAGGGACTGATTCTGTCAATTTCCCAAACTGCAGGGACCAAAAGTGTAATTTTTCCAAAATTGTCACCTAAGGATTAAATTTAATGACTTTTGACTTTTAAACGCCTTAGGTTGACTTTTCTTTCAAAGCAAATGCGTAGGGACTAGTTTTGTAAATTTTTGAAAGTCGGGGGACTAAAACTGCCAATTGTGTAAACTTTGCTCGTTTTTTATTGTTTTTGCTCATTTTGCATTAGAAACGTATAAAATACAATCCCTGGGATATTTTAAGTATTTTGATGCATTTCTGAGCGTTTTCGGATGTTTTGGCAGTTTAAATACGACAAAAATGATGAGTGTTTGAGCACTCATCAATCCCCTACACTAAACTATTGCTAGTCCCTAGCAATATTTTTGGAAAACTTGATGGATTTTAAACTCTTTACCAAAAGCCATCACTTCTGGAGTAGCCAGGTGTAAGAACTGTGGCACACCTGATAACCGTGTGATTTTGAGCAAACCACCAGCTTTCAACGGATTTGATTTGTCTTTACCAGGAGCCGTTTGCTCCTGGACTAGCCAGCTCTTGATGGAATGGTCAACATCTTGGTGAGCTGATTACCAATTATGGTTTTTCCACGGCCTTTACCACAAGCCATAATCTTGCGGGCTAGCCAACTCATTTGTTTTCGGGGAGTTGAGGAACCATACAATTTTGGGCAAATTGCCAGCCGTCAACGGATTTGAGATATCTTTACCAAGAGCCGTTTGCTCCTGGATTAGCCAATCCCTTTTGTCGTTTAGACAAGGCGGACTGATTACCACAAAAATTTTGAAATAAAGTGAAAAAAATTTTAAAATTTTAGGCCAAAAACGGGGATTCTAGGATATAATGTCATAAAATTCGCTAGAATATTCCCCTCCCCCACACTTAGAATTGAATATTGTCCTCAATATTCAAAGTCCCGGCTATTATGCCGAATCCTTGAACGTAAAAAGATAATATTAAAAACTAACTGTGGGAAATCGTTTTGTATTTTTCACTTTATTAATCTATACATACAATCACACATTTTTTTTTTTGGATGAAATCTTATATACATATATACATTTTCAAATAGTGGGGGGTTGGCCATTCCCCCACACTAGGGTGGTAGAAAGTAGAAAGAAATCAGAGATACGGGTAAAAACCCATATATGTTGCTAATTTTTGTTTATCGAGTCGCTAGCTTGACTCGATCCCCGAATTTAATTGTCCTTGGGGAACGTTTGGAGATCCGGGACAACCATGGATGGTATGTCCTCTCCAAAGTAGTGTTTCAGCCGATGTCCATTCACTTTGAAATTAGGACCGTCATTTTGAGATAATTCGACGGTGCCATAAGGGTAAACTTTTGTGATAGTGAATGGACCAGTCCATCGGGTTTTAAGCTTTCCCGAGAAGATCTTGAGTCTAGAGTTGAAAAGAAGGACTCGATCACCAACGTTGAAAATGCGGTTTTTGATTTTTGAGTCATGAATCTTCTTTGTCTTTTCCTTATAGATCAAAGAGTTCTCGTAAGCTTGATCACGAAGTTCATTTAATTCATTCAGTTGAACTTTCCTGTGATCACCCGCCGTTTTTAGGTCAAAATTGGCATGCTTGAGGGCCCAATAGGCTTTATGCTCAAGCTCGATCGGTAGATGGCATGCTTTCCCGTACACAAGCTTGTATGGCGTGCACCCAATGGGTGTTTTATACGCCGTACGGAAAGCCCAAAGTGCATCATCTAACTTATCCGACCACGATGCACGATTCTCACCTACAGTTCTTTCCAATATTCTCTTAATGCCTCGATTGGAAACTTCTACTTGTCCACTTGTTTGAGGGTGGTACGCAGTAGAAAGACGGTGAGTTACACCATACTTTTGCATGACTTTGTCGAATTTGTCATTGCAAAAATGCGTACCACGATCGCTAATTATAGCATGTGGAGTTCCAAATCGAGCAAAAAGAGCTTTCAAAAATTTCACGACTACTCGGGCATCATTAGTGGGTAAAGCTTTGGCTTCAACCCATTTTGACAAATAGTCAACAGCCACGAGTATGTACTTATTTCCATGAGATGATGGAAATGGCCCCATAAAGTCGATGCCCCACACGTCAAAGATTTCACAAACTTGGATTGCATTTTGTGGCATTTCGTTCTTTTGTGAAATATTCCCGTGACGTTGACAAGCGTCACAGGATTTGACTAATTCCTGGGCATCCTTATAGATTGTGGGCCAGTAGAACCCGGAATCAAACACCTTTTTGGCGGTGTAGTTTGGATTATGGTGGCCCCCCGTGGGACCAGCATGGCAAGCCTTTAGAATTTCAGAGGCTTCTTAGCCATAAACACACCGCCGGATGACTTGATCCGCACAGATTTTAAACAAGTAGGGGTCGTCCCAGAAATAATGTTTGACATCCTTGAAGAATTTATTCTTCTGTTGGGACGACATCCCTTTCACCACAAAATTACCCGCATGGTAGTTTACGAAATCGGCAAACCATGGGGTAATAGAATCTCCACGAAAGGCAACCGCATTGAGTGTCTCGAGAGGGAAGGTTTCATTAATTTCCTTCTTCTCGAAGACATCTTGATGGGGGTTCTCCAATCGGGAGAGATGATCAGCAGCTAGGTTCTCAGCTCCTTTTTTATCACGAATTATGATATCAAATTCCTGAAGGAGGAGAACCCAACGGAGTAGTCTCGGCTTTGCATCTTGTTTTGCAAAGAGGTACTTCAAAGCCGAGTGATCCGTATACACTATGCACTTGGTCAATATCAAGTATGGCCGAAATTTCTCAAAGGCATACACCACAGCTAATAATTCTTTTTCAGTGGTGGTGTAATGACTTTGAGCCTCGGTCATTGTTTTGCTCGCATAGTGTATAGGCTGAAAGTGTTTTGTTTTACGTTGCCCCAAGACTGCCCCAATAGCATAATCACTCGCATCACACATGAGCTCAAAGGGCAAGTCCTAATCGGGGGCAACAAGAATCGGTGCCTCGGTAAGCCTTTTCTTTAATGTTTCAAAGGCTTCGATGCACTCGGGAGAGAAGATAAAAGGAGCATCCTTCTCGAGGAGATGGGTCATAGGCCGGGCGATTTTAGAAAAATCTTGAATGAACCTACGGTAAAAACCGGCATGACCCAAAAAGCTCCTAACACCTTTCACAGTCGTGGGATGAGGCAATTTTGCTATGACATCAACTTTGGCTTTGTCGACCTCAATCCCACTCTTTGAAATTTTATGGCCGAGGACAATGCCCTCTTTGACCATAAAGTGACTTTTCTCCCAATTTAGACATAACCTTGTGTCTTCACAACGTTTAAGCATGTTGTCTAAATGGGAGAGACATGTTTGAAACGAATCCCCAATGACCGAAAAATCGTCCATGAAGACCTCCATAGTTTTCCCGATCATGTCGGAAAATATGGCCATCATACATCGTTGAAACGTGCCCGGAGCATTACATAAGCCAAATGGCATACGTTTATACGCAAAAGTTCCATAAGGGCACGTGAACGTGGTCTTTTCTTGATCTTGCGGATCAATGGGAATCTGAAAGTAACCCGAGAAACCATCGAGGAAGCAATAGTACTCATTCCTCGCTAATCTCTCGAGCATCTGATCCATAAAGGGTAGAGGAAAATGATCCTTACGGGTGGCGTCATTTAACTTGCGATAATCAATACAGACACGCCACCCCGTAACCAAACGAGTTGGAATCAACTCATTTTCCTCATTTGTGACAACAGTAATGCCACCCTTTTTTGGAACGCAGTGAATTGGGCTCACCCAAGGACTGTCCGAGATAGGGTAAATCAATCCGGCATCAAGGAGTTTTAAAACTTCTTGTTTGATTACCTCATGAATTTTTGGATTCACCCTTCTTTGTTGTTGGACTGCCGGTTTGAAGTCGTCCTCCATTAAAATCTTATGTGTACAGAATTCAGGGTCAATGCCCTTTATGTCGGAGAGACGCCAAGCAATTGCTTGTTTATGTGACTTCAGAACCTTTATTAGAGCAGCCTTTTCCTCATCACTTAAATCTTTAGCAATTATGACGGGTAATTTATCATCACCCTCAAGAAATGCGTATTCAAGATGAGGCGGCAAGTCCTTAAGCTCGACCTCAGGAAAATCATCAGTTTCCTCAACATATTTTATTTCCTGATTATGAAGTTGTTGTGGTAGAACGGGAAGAGGAGAGGGATCTTCGTTTAACAATTTCTCAAGGAGAAGAATAATCCTCTCTGGGTCAATCTCTTGGTTATCGATTCCATCGGGAATCGAATCACTTTTAAGAAAGGACTCAATCTCTTCTAAGATGAAGTCACTTCCCTCAAACGGAGTGAGGGAAGGAGCAGAATTAGCAATGATGGGATAAGAAGACGGAGTGAAATTTTCACTCGTAGAATCATCAACGAAACCTAAAACCTCTTGAGCGTACTCCTCAGCCGCAACATCGATGATATCTATTCGGTTTACCGATTCAGAGTCATAATTGGAGGAGTACCTTGATGTTTGATCAAGGTTAAAGGTGATTGCTTCAGTTCCAACACGCAATGTGATCTCTTGCTCAAATACATCGATAAGAGCACGCCCAGTTCTAAGGAATCCCCTTCCAAGAATGAGAGGGACCCTTGAATCGGCATCAAAGTCAACAATCACAAAATCCGCTGGAAAATGGAACTTTCCTACTTTAACGAATACATCCTCGGCTATGCCAAGAGGACGAGAAATCGATCGATCGGCAAGCTCTAAAGTCATGCACGTGGGAGTGAGTTCGGGAAGAGATAATTTCTTCCACACAGAATATGGCATCAGGTTGATGCTAGCACCAAGATCGGCCAAGGCGAAGCATTCAACCATACCCGGAAAAATACAAGGAATGAGAAACTTTCCGGGGTCTCCAAGCTTTTCGGGAAGCTTTTTCAAGAGAACTGCTGAGCAATTCTCATTCAAGGGAGTTCTAGCCATCTCAAAGAGTTTTTCCTTATTACTTAACAGATTCTTGATTGTTGATGCAAACTTGGGCATCAAGAGAATAGCATCCGCGAAGCTAATGTCAAAATGCAAATCTTGAAAGATTTTGAAAAATTTATCCATTTGGTGACTAGCCTTTTCGCGAAGCTTCGGTTCATTGAGACGTGATGGGTAAGGGATAGAAGTTTTGGATTTAGGGTTGTCCACTGGAGTTTCAGGTGGTTCAAAGACAACTCCAGGCTTGCATCTGGTTTCTGGAATAACCTGAGGTTGGACGTGTGCGGTACTTCGTGAGCTTGGAGTTTGCACCTTGTCCGTGGTCACCTCAAGTTCACGATTCACTACCTTTGGAGGAGAGGAAGAAGAGGTAGTAGGAATCGCGGGTTCATCATAAGAAGCACCACTTCTAGTTGTGATCGCCTTAGCATCGCCCCTCGGGTTAGCGATCGTATTGCTTGGAAGTGTTCCTGAGCCCGAGGGTCGTTCATTTAAAGACTTCTTAATTTCAGAAATCTGGCTGACCAACAACTTGTTCATTTCTTCTTGGGACTTCATGAATTGTTTTAACAACTCGTCGGATAAAGGCCCAGTAGGAACAATGGCTTGATTTTGGTTGTTAAAATTTTGAGCACGATTGTTCTGATTGGGGCCTTGATTTTGAAAATTACCCTGATTAGGGTTGTTGTTTCCATGAAAATACCCGGGATTGAAATTACCCTGACCTTGGTTTCGATTAAAGTTTCCTTGATTTTGTTGTTGGAAACCTTGATTTTGGAAACCTTGGTTTTGATTCTGAAAACCATGACCTTGATTGAAGTTACCTTGGTTTTGAAAACCTTGGTTTCCTCTGTTTTGATTCTGGCCACGGTTTTGGACATTTTGGTTTTGATGAAAACCAGGAGGTCCAGGATAATGATTAGGACGGTAGTTCGGGTCCATAGGAGGGCGATATTGATTGCCTCCTTGATTAGATGACCCGACTACAGCATGAGCTTCAAACGGAGAACCATCAGTAGCTGTGCAATTGTAGTAGGCATGCGGCCCACCACAAGTTACACAGACTTCCACTTTCTTAACCTCAGCAGGTGGAGGATATTGTGGAAAAGAGACTTTCTTAGTCTGGGCGAGAACCAAAGCTTGAATAGCCTCAGTAAGCTTGTCAATCTTAGCATCGGTGCTAGACTGACTCGAAGGAGATGAAGTGGAAGGACCCGCACTAATTTGTGAAACAACCGGCTTGCTTCGTGTAGAGCGGACCTTAGACTTGTTCTTGATGATTGCTAAGGCTTATTTGGTGGTTCTACTCAAAAAGTTACCTCCCGCGGAGGCATTGAGATAATCCTGATCAACTTGGCTCACGCCATTGTAGAAAGTATCGAGTTGCATCAACTCGGAGAAACCATGATGTGGACACTTGCGAAGTAATTCTTTGAAACGGTCCCACGCTTCACCAAATGATTCATCATATTTCTGAGTGAACTTGGTGATCTCGTTTTTAAGACTCGTGGTCTTAGAAGGTGGGAAGAATTCATTCACAAACTTTTTTACCAGATCCTCCCATGTCTCAATAGATCGAGGGGGTTGTTTCTCAAGCCAAATCCGGGCTTGACCCTCGAGGGAGAATGGGAAGAGAAGAAGCTTAATTGCTTCACACGGGACATTTTTGTACTTGATGGTCGATGTGATTTTATTGAACCATCGAATATGAGCATGAGGATCGTCCCTCTCAAAACCGTAAAACTGACTTGAGGTTACAAGATTAAGTAACCCGGTTTTGAGCTCAAAACTATCAGCCACGATGGCTGGGACTACAATAGCGTCTCCGTAACCCTCGATGGGTGCTTGGAGAAGCTCACACATAGGGCGGTCTTCCGCCATGGTGACAGCTGAAGTGGAAACAGTACGGATCTCAGATCCGACTGTTGGTGCGGAACGTCTACGAGGTCTTCTAGGTTTTCGTACAAGCTCACGTAATGGGCTAGTAGACCTAGAAGAGCGGGTGCGCATGCACTAGTAACCAAAAATCAATCAAAACAAAGTTGAGGCAAAACCACAGTGAACTTAAACCAATAATCACAAGTGAGTGGCTTCTTTAGAAAAGGTACACCACTCACATGGATACAAAGGCAAGTTTTAATCTTTTTGATTTGGGAACTTATTTGTTCACACCCCCAGTTAGTAGGTGTTCTGTCTTGGTTTGCGACGGTTTATTTTTATGTAGAATTATTCACAAGAAAAGACGAATGTTTTTGGGTTTTTGTGAATGGGTGAAAAAACTTTTGGACAATATTTTTGGTATCGTTTCGTTTACCAAAATCGTATTTCTTTAAGAATCACCTTAAAAGAAACCCGGTATAGAAAACGTTACGATCTGTTTTGTTTGTTTTTTATTTTTTTGGTGTTGTTAACACTTTAGGAAAAGTGTTAATGACGTTTTTGTTTTATGATTAAGATTTACAAAAAGTTGGTGGAATTTGTACAGTGATGTGTGAAAAATCACTAATCTTAAAGAACGTGTGCAGATACGCAGCAGCCTCCCCGGCAGCGGCGCCAAATTTTGGTTGGTTCTGAACAGTCAACTAAGTCCACCAGGTAATGGTCAACCAAGTCAAATGTCAAAAACCAACTAACCAAGGAGTTTAGGGAATCCCCGGGTCGTTAAGTCCCGACGAGGCGTGCAATTGTATTTGTGAACGTTTTAAAGGATCGGGTGATTGATCAGAAAGGTCAGGAATTTAATTATTATGGTTACACTACGAGATAATGATGGAAAATGATTTAGAAACACTTAACTAATAATTACTGATGATCAGATGATTTTAAAACGCAATTTAACCTAAAAACGCGCGTTTTAATTACAAATAAACGCGAACGCGCAAATAAAAAAGTGAAACGGGAGTAAACAAAGTCCTACGAACGTGAAATTTATACTTTTACAATCCTAATAACTTAAGAAAATTTTTAGAAAAAGAAAAATAATTTTTACACTATTTAATTAATTACTATTAATTAATTACTGATTATTAATTACTTTTTAATTAACTAAAATATCCTAAATTATAATTAATTATGAAAATTAACTAGAAAAATGAAAATAAAATTTAGAAAAATCTAAAATAATATAAAATTAATTTTGAAACAAAAAAACTATTTTTTCTAACTTTTAATTAATTATTACTAATTAAAAACTATTTAATTAATTAATTTAAATTAAACTAAATTATAAAAAATACTAAATGATTCCAGAAAAATCTGAAAAAATTCCTAAAAATCTTTTATGAAACCAGTAGCCTAAGAAAAATTTAAAAGTAGCTTTTGCTTATGAATAAGCAGAAAATAAGCTAAGATAGCTTAAATAGAAGCTATCACTTCTAATTTTTTGGATTTTTCTATTTTTTTCTTTTTCACAACTGATAAACTACTAAAACCAAACACTTTTTACAAAGGAATTTTTGCTTAAGCTTAAAAATAAGCTCTGTGCTTATTGAAAAGCTTGACAGTTGGCTATAAAGCTTGAAAATGAGTTGAATTAAGCTCAAATTAAGCTACTAAGAACACAAATCAGGAAATTAAGATGCAATCTACTTATGTGAACTGGAAATGAAAAAAAAAAAAGAACAAGTGAAAAGCACTGAATAAGCTCAGGTTAATAAATAAGCACTTCAAGTCATTCCTTTCAGCCAAACAAGTCAAATGAGGGCTATTTGGACCTCTGTGGGGTCCACAGGCTTGGTCAAAGGTCTTAGGAGAGGGGTGATCTAAATAGCCACACTGGGAGGCTACTCAGAAAGCCAAAGCTTGACCCTTGAAGCTCAAAGATGAGCTTGTGGGGAGTTTGTGAAATGGAGCAAGTAAACTGAGCTTATGAATACTCAATAGGTGATAAAGCTTAAATCAACTAATCATACCCCAAACAAATACATCAGCTTATGCTAAGGGAGACATAGGTATCTTAACTTAATTAAAATTAACAAAAATAGAACCACAATAATCACTTAGGGGTCAAAAATCAACAAGCTTAAATAACTACTGATGTATCAGCAGTTATGGGTCCAAAGTGGGGGTTTTGCAGGCCTATCTAAACTGGTCGAATAAGCTCAAGAAGCCAGAACAAGCTATTGAACCAACAAGCCAGCTAGTTAGGCTTCCTATTGAACCAAGAAACACACAAGGGGGCCCACTAATGAAACTGGTAAGGACCTGGGAATTAGGACTGATGAAACAGACACACAAAGCAGGGGAGATACTCTCCCTGCAAGCCTTTTTAAGCTGCTTAATAAGCTACAAGAAAAAATATTTAAAATGAACCGAGTGCTGATTTCAAGAGCTGAGCTGACAAAGAGTTACCTCAAAAAGTTTCAGACTCCAATTCTCTCTAGAAAATTTAGGAAAATTCTCCCAAAAAGTAAAAAAATTGAGTTCACATGCTTTTGACTTTTCCTATTAATGCAAGCTTTGACTATTTTTAGTTAGGATTGATCAGAAAATGATTTCTTGATGTTTATTTAGACTTAAACAAACCAATTTTTCCAATTATACCTAACCTAGAAGTGATTTTCAACTTTTGAGAGTTTAAATCCACCACAGATAAGCTGTGGAAGAGATGATCTGATTTTTGACTTTTCACTAAAATCCCACCAAGTCTTTGTTTGAATTGACCTATTTCTAACCTGAGAATGATGTTAAAACAAACCCCAACCAATTTAAACAACCTAATCCTACTATTAAAGCTTATTCCAAACACCCCTTCTAAGAATGACTTGTAAACTTAAAACTAGCAGAGTGCAGAATAGGGATATGCAAACACTAAATTAACTCAAACTAACTTAATCTATCATTAATCAAGCAACAATTAACATTAGATAGCAGTAAATGAGCAGAAATAAAAGAAATGCTAAAGATTGGTATGAGATCTTTGCTTACAACTTTCCACAGCTTGAACCAAATGAGACCAAGGTCATAAGAACAAAACCTATACACCCCCCTGGGTTCTAAACCACTCCAATCCTTGCTCCTTCTTTCACCATCTCATCAATCTGGCAAGTCCATTTCTTTTCTTCTCATCTATTTTTTCTTTTTCTTATTGAAAAATTTGTTTTTGTGTTTTCTTTTTGATTACTGAGATGCTCAGTGAATGTACCAAAGCTTTAAAACAACAACAACCATTTAACTAATTTTCAAGAGAATGTAAAAGAACTATGAAGCTGTAAAAGATTAACTTGGAATTTCAAAGAAACTGATTACTTGAATTGATATTAAGAAACAAGTTTTACAAGGCTTACTGAATTACAAATTACATAAAAACAACTACTAAAACTACTTGACTACTTTTTCTAACTTCACTAACTTCCTTCTCTCCTTCTCAGGCTTACAAATTCAAACTTAAATACTAAAAAAAATACAATAAAAAGTGAACATTGAACCAGGCTCTGTCTTCTTTTTCCTTTTTTCTCTTTTGTCTCCCTTTGTCTGGTATGCTTTTGTTGCTTTTGTACCATGGAAACACTTCTTCTATCATTTTGTCCATTGCTTAATCCTGGAGTGGGGGACAATTGGGTGTGAATTAGGGTTGACTTTAGGAGGTGAGTGGGGTAGTAGGTTGGCTGGGTAGGAGAGGAGGGGGGAACAATGTTGTTGGAGTAGCAGAGGTGAATGGGGGCTGTGTGTTTGGCTATGGCGGGCAAGAAAAGGTAGGGGAGAGGGTTGACCAAGGCTTTTGACCCTGGTGTGTTTATTAAACGGGGTGGGAAATTTTTTATGGGATTGGGCTTTTGGTGATGGGCTGGGGTAATGGGTGAGGTGGATTGGCTTGTTTGGTTTTGGACTTGAATAGATAGGAGGGTCCGTTTGTATATTAACTTATCAAAGCACAAGGACCATTTTTGTATATTGCTGAATTTTAAGGGACCAAATCTGCACATCCTCCATAGTATTCCAAGGATCACAATTGCTACTTTACAATAGCACAAGGGTAACAAAAGACATTTTTCACTTTTAAAAATACCCAGGGACTGATTCTGTCAATTTCCCAAACTGCAGGGACCAAAAGTGTAATTTTTCCAAAATTGTCACCTAAGGATTAAATTTAATGACTTTTGACTTTTAAACGCCTTAGGTTGACTTTTCTTTCAAAGCAAATGCGTAGGGACTAGTTTTGTAAATTTTTGAAAGTCGGGGGACTAAAACTGCCAATTGTGTAAACTTTGCTCGTTTTTTATTGTTTTTGCTCATTTTGCATTAGAAACGTATAAAATACAATCCCTGGGATATTTTAAGTATTTTGATGCATTTCTGAGCGTTTTCGGATGTTTTGGCAGTTTAAATACGACAAAAATGATGAGTGTTTGAGCACTCATCAACAGCGTATTACTGCAAAAACTCCACCTACAAACAGCGGCAACAGTTTTAATAAAAGACAGAGATTTACACAAGGTATGGCTACAAAATACACATGTAAAAAATACAGATTTCAACTTCTTAGCATAATTACATGGAATGACTACTGTAATGCAGGTGGTTCGCCTAATCTACGTACATCAAGTAATGTTTTTCACGGGCATAATAATCAGCGCAGGCGTTTGAGACAAGGTATAGCCAATGATTGTTACACATATTATACTTTGATTCGATACACCAAATGTTTCTTTCGATATATAAATAATACTTTATTTTTTGTTTCCTCATTCAAGAGCCTCCAGCTGCGTATATTTCTATTGGGAAACGCGACCGAGTCTGCAAGCACTGCAAAGCCCTCTTTTGGTATGATGAACGTATAAAGTATAAAAGCCGATCTTCTCCAGAATACCACAGATGCTGCAACAATGGAAAGGTTGTATTGCCTCCTAATCAACCATGCCCAGATTACATCAAGCAACTTTTCCAAGACAGACATTTCATAGAAAATGTGTGCGCTTATAATCAAATGTTCGCGATGACGTCGTTAGGCGTAGAGATTGACCAGTCAATTAACAGAGGAAGAGGCCCATACGTATTTAAAGTCTGTGGAAGGATTTACCACTGGATTGGAAGGATGTGTCCCCCAATGAACAAAGAACCAAAGTTTTTGCAGCTCTATATCTATGATACGGCGAATGAAGTTGATAATCGGTTACAGAACTTCAAAAATAGTGATAAAAGATTGAGGCGTGATATTGTTCAAAATCTGATACATGTTCTTGATGAACATAACCGGTTGGTTAAACTGTTTCGAACTGCACGTGACAAACTAGAAGATGCCAATATCGAAGATTTTAAACTCAAACTCTTTGGTGTTGTTGGTTCGAGGCAGTATGATCTTCCGGCAGGTGACTCTCTAGGTGCAATAGTTTTTTAAGGAGGCCCAGAAATTAAGACAGACTATGATGTCATTATTGAATGTCATGATGGTGAACCGCAACAAATAGATAAACTAAATCCTTGATATATGTCACTCCACTTTCCGCTACTTTTTATTCATGGTGAAGATGGGTACCACCTGGGTCTTAAACTGTTAGACAAGGCAGGCGAACCACCTGAAAACGATAAGTAAATGTCGATGAAAATGTATCACGCATACCAGATCCACGAAAGGCTTCACCAATATAATTTGATAACAAGAGGTGGCCGTATTTTTCAAGAATACGTGGTGAATGCATACTGTAGTATTCAACAACAAAGACTCGACTACATAAGAAACAAACAGAATGACATAAGAAATGAGTATATGTCGGGTTTGTATGACGCTATCTCGCGGGGAGATGTAGACGGTTCAGATGTTGGTACAAGAACCATACTTCCAGCGTCTTTTACCGGAGGTCCACGCTACATGTACAACCATTATTTAGATGCTCTTGCAATCTGTCGAGTGCATGGCAACCCATCTTTTTTCATTACATTTACATGTAATGTCGGCTGGCTAGAAATTGAGGACGAAATGCAACAATTTCCACAACTCATAGCTATAGATAGACCAGACATAGTCGATCGTGTTTTTGAAAGAAAATTACATGATTTGGTGACTTTTTTACGTGAACAAAAGCCTTTCGGAAGTGTTGAAGCAGGTAATGTGAATTGCATATGCTAACATATTTTATAAAAAATTTCCTGTATTCAAAATACTTAACTCAACATTTTCTTTTACAGTTTTGTATACCATAGAATTTCAGAAGCGCGGTTTACCACACTGTCATTTCTTGCTATGGCTAAAAGAAGGTTCTCGGATCCACAGAAATGAAGACATAGATAGATATGTATCCGCTGAACTACCCAACCCAACAACTGATCCCGAAGGTCATCGGATTATTTCAGAATTTATGCTGCATGGTCCGTGTGGTTTAGCAAATAAATCTGCACCTTGCATGAAAGAGTCTGACGAATGCACCAAAGGTTTTCCTAAACCATATTGTGAAGAGACTTTTATTGACAAAAAAGGCTTTGTCCATTACCGCAGAAGAGATACATAGATAAAGGCATTGAAACAATATTGGGAGCTTGACAATAGCTACGTTGTACCATATAATCAAGTACTCTGTATGCGATTCTATGCTCACATAAATGTAGAGTATTGTGAATCGATGATGCTGATAAAATACCTTTTCAAGTATATTTCAAAGGGCACCGACAGGACTATTGCACGAGTTACCAAGACAATAGGCGAAGGAGAATCGACCAGCACAAATACAAGAATACAGGTCGATGAAATAAAGAATTTTCAGGATGCAAGGTTCATCGGCCCACATGAAGCGTGTTGGAGAATCCTCGGTTTTGATATCCACTGCAGGCAACCAGCAGTACAGATACTAGCTGTACACTTAGAAAATATGCAGCGTGTCAATTTCAGATCAAGGCAACAGTTGCAGGAAATAGTTGAAGACGAGCGTAACAAGAGAACAACATTAACTGAATGGTTAAGATACAACCGAGAATATGAAGATGGTCATCATTTGACCTACTTAAATTTTCCAAAGGAGTTCGCTTGGTATCACAATGACAAGACCTGGGCACGAAGGCGAAATCAAAACAACTCAGCAATTGGAAGGCTCACATATATACATCCTAGCGCAGGAGATTTGTTTTATCTACGCATGTTGTTGTGTCACCAAAAAGGACGTAAGTCATTCAAGCATATCCGAACAGTAGAAGATGATAAGTATCCTATAAACAGAGGTGCATGTGAAGCCATGGGGTTACTAGGGAATGACCAGGAATGGAATATAGCTTTAGACGAGGCAGCTTTATCAGCAACAGCCAGTCAAACAAGATCACTTTTTTGCCAGATTCTTATCTTTTGCGACGTATCTAACCCCGGGTTATTGTTTCAATCGCATTCAAATGATATGTCTGAAGATATTCCAACAATACTCTCACAAGTGCTTCATATGAAAGATATACACGTCAGTGATGATGACTTACAAGCAGGCCTTCTTTATGAGCTAGAAGAAACACTTAGATTCTATGGAAAATCTCTTAAAGATTTTGCAATAGAATTACCCCCAAGGCATCTGCTAGAAATTCTCCATAATAGAGCGATAATGGAAGAAAGGAACTATGATCCTGAAATGCTGAAAAGAGAAAGCGAAAACTCAATACCTAAGCTCAACACAGAACAAAGGGCAATTTTTGAAAGGGTTCTCCATGCAGTCGACAACCATAAACAAGAACTCATATTTCTTTACGGCCATGGAGGCACAGGCAAAACCTTTCTTTGGAAAACCCTAATCTATACACTAAGATCGCAACGAAAAATTGTTTTAGCTGTTGCATCTTCGGGTATTGCTGCTTTATTACAGCCAGGAGGAAGGACAGCCCATTCGCGTTTCAAATTACCGTTGAAGTTAACTGACGAATCTGTTTGTACTAAAGAAGAACACACAATTGGCAAATTTGCTCAAGCAAACAGATCTAATTGTTTGGGATGAAGCTCCAATGAACGACCGCAAATGCTTCGAAGCTCTTGATCGCACACTAAGAGATATACTTGACTGTCCTAACGATTTATTTGCAAAGAAACCTATAATTTTAGGTGGAGATTTCAGACAAACAATGCCCGTGAAAAAGAATGCAAGCAGACAAGAAATAATCGCATCATCTATCACACAATCTTATCTCTGGCCTCACTTCCATGTTTTTTGTTTAAAACAAAACATGTGACTTCAGCAACCATCGACATCTAATCAAAACCGTGAAGTTCTGCATGAATTCTCCCAATAGCTGCTGGATGTTGGTAATGGTGTGATCGGTGAACCAGATATAAATGATCCACAGAATGTATCTTGGATAAAGATACCGGATTCATATTGTATCCCAAACACTGATGCAGGGCTTCTACAACTTATACATTTCATATACGACGAACAGACGTTGCAAAGGCCAACATCAAAGTCGTTGCAAGAAAGAGCTATTGTATGTCCAAAAAACGAAACAGCAGACATGCTAAATACAATGGTTCTTGATATGCTTGAAGGAAACAGTTATACTTTCACTAGCAATGACGAAGCTCTCCCTAAAACTAACGATGGTGGTGCAACAGAACTCTTATATCCTACAGAGTATTTGAACACACTTAAATTTCCAGGATTGCCTCCGCACAAGCTTATTCTGAAAATAAATGTCCCAATAATATTGCTAAGAAATCTTAATTTAGCCGGGGGCATGTGTAACGGTACAAGAATGATAGTCACACAGATATTTACGAAGGTTATAGAAGCAAGAATCATTACTGGTACTCGAATGTCCCAGAAAGTCTTCATACCCCGTATTTTGTTGATTGACAGAGATGAGAAGCTGCCATTCGTTTTTAAAAGGAAACAATTTCCGATAAAGGTTTGTTACGCAATGACGATAAATAAAAGTCAGGGGCAATCGCTAAATAGAATTGGAGTGTATCTGCCAGAACCTATATTCGGCCATGGCCAGCTCTACGTCGCACTGTCTAGAACAACATCTCCCGAAGGACTAAAGGTCATGATCAAAAAGCAGCCGGGCAAAGATCCGAATACAACAAAAAATATTGTCTACAAAGATTTCTTGGATCAAGTTACAGTTGTGCAGGTTATCCTAAAAAAATGAAATACTAACGTTTCATATTAGTTAACCAATGATTCTTATTATTGCATTCATTGAACATCATACATGCATAATTGCATTGTCATTTACTCATTACCATATATATTTCGCACCATACATGCATCACTACATTTTTCACTAATTCATTTCCATTATCCATTCCAACTATAGAGGTTTAGTCTCTTTGACCTATAAATGTTTACTAATGATTGCACCATTAAATAATGACTAGCTTAAATTCATATTGCTATTTTTTAAATTATATACTGTTATCTATTTCTAAAAAAAACAAATTGCCTTCCTATATCTATTACTAAGTAAAAGATAATGTTTAACCAAAATACCATTTCTGCCAACAGACTGATGGCAGGTACCTCTAGCACTACACCTATACCAGAATCTCATGGAAAAGAGCTGATGACTCAGCAACAAGCTACAAATTTAGTAAGTCTAAAACCGATGGACCTTAACCAATGCATCTGCATAAAAGTGTATCGCAAATGGACAGTCCTAAACAAAGCATCTATGCCAGTCATGCACAGCATTTTACTTGACAAAGAGGTAGAGTTACATATTCAAAGACATTACTATATATAATGCATAATAATTTCTTATATTTCTTTGTTTAACGCAATAATATATATAACAGTTACTAATACATTTATTATTTTTCTTTTTTTTCATAAAGGGCGAAGCAATATAGGCAAATATCAAACCAAGGGAAAAAGACCGTTTCAACATTCTTGAAATCAACAAAGCATATATAATAAGTGGATTTGGATTTCAAGATACTAGAACATGGATGCAGACAGTTCGCCACCCATTCTCATTAGTTATTGGAAGATACACAAATATTCAACCAGTACCAGATATAGAGTTCCCATCCCACTACTTTAACTTCGTACAATACAGTGAACTCCACTCAAAGGTTGACGCAAAAGAAGGACTACTCACAGGTATCCAAAATGCATATGCATGTATCGAGTACTAGAAATAAATCATATGACTTACTTTTGTTGTTTGCATACTACGTTGGTTGTATCCAGTATGTCACCTAACTGCTTGAATCAACTAAAGCTACAAAAGAAACAGTTTTTTGGAGAGATATCGGGATCCAGAATCTTGAGTAATTATACATTAACTGTAATTATCTTTTAAATTTTAACATACCTTGGCATGATTCTTTTCCTATCTAACAGCGGCCGCAGTGTAAGATTCACTCTCTGGAATGAAAAAGCAAAAAATTTTAGCATGAAAGAATACGAAGAAAGTGAAAAACCAACAACCATAGCAGTTAGCTCATGTGTGGTTAAAACTTATGGCGGTAAGTTGTATAATTTATACTTATCTGTACTACTTTGACATACATCCATAAACTTTGCTTTGCTACATAATATAGGCCTTCAACTTTCGAGTACTGCAGCAACTTACTACTACTTCAATCCTGACATATCTGAAGCAAATGAAATACGATCAGTGTAAGTAATTACCAAACCTTGAAATACGTAAAACAATAATAACCAAGATAGTACTAATATTACTTTGTATAATTCCACATGTACAGCGAATTCCTAGAACCACCAACTATATTAAATGTCCAATACCAGCACTGTGCAGACATAGAAGAGGAAAAGAAAAGAAACCGTGTCAAATTATTAGATTTGCTAACAGAAAATCCACAACACCATCAGGTATTTTTCAGATCATATATACTTACGGCACAAACAAAACAAAAATATCTAAAACAAAATGCAATGTTGCAGAATGTGCGGTTCACTGTCTTAGCAACTGTTGAAAGCATCAGTGAAAAAATGCCATGGTTTTATACTCGATGTCTTACATGCAAATCAAAAGTATCTAAGAGGTTACCGCATGGACATTGTCGCCAAATAGATCCAACAAGCCGCTACGACTACTGGTAAACACAAAAACAAAACAATTAGTAATTATACATGTATATTAAAGGCTATTATACATACTAACTATTATTCTAAACAAATTGCATAACAGTTACTACTTCAAGGCATTTATCACTGACGATACCGGAACAATAATGCTCACATGTTTCAGTGATGAGGCTCATTCAATTGTCACAAGTTGCAATGAAATGATCCCGACACTACAAGACATAGATCCATACATAGTTCCACCAGAATTGGCTGCATTGCAAGGAAAAACATACATATTCCAACTGCACTTTGGATCGGAAAGTACAAAATAACGCAGGTTTTTCTTTCTCGACAAAGCATGGGATCCAACACCATTGCTTACAGCAATACCTGATACAGAGAGTACAACTCCTGAGACCAGATTGCCTGTCGAGACCAGCATAGCCAGTGAAACAAAAACACCAACAACTCCTGCAGAAGAAGGCATGCAACTTCCTGAATCTTCTGAATCAAAAGAAGAAAAGAAACCTGCTTCAGCACACAAGCCATTGTTTCAAACTACAACAAATACAGAAACAACAACTCCTGAATCCAAATCAACCATTCAAACCACTTCAGACATTAAAACAAAAGGTGCTACGACTCCTACAGAAGAAGCCACACAGACGCCACAGACTTCTAAATCTAAAGAAACAAAGAAACCTGCTTCATCAAGAAGGGCATTGTTTCAGAGTGGCGAATCTGTCGCCGAAGCACCAGTTGCAAAAAAAAAAGCAAAAAAGATGACCACTAGAAATATCCAGCAGCATACCACAAGGCTTTAGCCTTTATCAGTTTATCTGTGCTAAGACTACGTATGTATTAAATATCTATCAAATAAGTTACTTATGTATGAACCACTTAATCTTACTTTATCTGTATTAGCATTAGCTATGTATGAAGAACTTGCTACTACGTTATGTGTATTAAAAGTCTTTATGTACTACCCTTTTAGACCATGCATCTAACTGTGACCGTTAACATATCCGAAAAATTTAAGTCAGATAACTAAAAAACCATGGAACCATTGTAAAGCATACAACGAACCAAGTACTTTTTATTAAGAACTAACAAACATTACAGACATTAACACAGGTGCTAAGGCATAAACCACAAATGATGTAGAACAACAACACTTAAAAATACAACCCAACAAACAAACGATATTTGAAACCACTGACAACAACTAAAACGGCAGCCCTAATCACGAACATCCATAAGCATCACATGGCGGCTTTTTTCATTTCTGGTAGCACGTGCCAACTCCAAAGCACCAACCAATGCTTGCAAAATATCACCATTCCTACCTTGGGCCTTAACCAAGCATTCCAACCCAACACACGCTGTCACATCAAAATGGCTAATACACTGCCCTTCGTCAATGAGATCAGCAAACTTTGAAATTTTTTGGGGCAGACCATTACACAAATCAGTTATCTTCGTTATCAAACCATCATTTTCACTTTCGTCTTGCGCAAAAACAAACTTGAAACAATCTTTCAGTTCATTAGACCCACACACTTCTTTTAGTTCTTCAAAGTTTGGCATAGAAACCATCGTTTTTTTTTTTTTTTTTTACAAAAACTCTAACCAAAGAGTACAAGACACAAATGAATTTACCAAATCCTTGGCCACTACTTATATACAAAAAATTGTAACTAAACAACTTTCAATACTGTTTAGTTACTTTCTTTTTCCTATGCAAACAGAACATGGTATAATAATATTGCCAAAAAAAAGTAGCCTTTTTGGTATCCAAAGAACTCCAATGTTTCCTAACCACAAACTAAATTCAAAGTAAAATTGCAGCAGACTGCAACAACAACCTTTTCCCAAAAAAAATATCAACCTTTTGCAAAAAACAGAATCCTAAAACAAAAATTGCACTATTCAAAAGCATATTGCATATAATCCAACCATAATCACATGATTCTATCCTTTTTTGACAGACTGATGAGGCGAAAAATGATCCGTTTTTAGGGGGTCATTTAAGCCCGAATCCGACTTTATTTGATCAAATATTGCCCTAAATCGTTCCTTTTGTGATTTTAGGTGTTTGGAGAGTGAATTCTGGAAAAGAGGCTATTTTGGACGTTTTTGGAGCATAAAGTGAAGAAAACGGCAAAGTACCAAAAATCCAAGCTGAAAATACAAGGTGACGGCGTCAAGACCAAAAGCTTGACGGCGTCAGACATGAAGAATTAAATATCGAAGGTGGTGACGGCGTCAGACGAACTGGTGACGGCGTCAAAGTGGCCAAGAATAATTTACCGTGGGTGGTGACGGCGTCACATAGGCCGTCATAAGTGGATCAAGGCCGTCCGAGGAAGTTTATGGCGGCGAGGTGACGGCGTCAGAATTAACTCTTGACGCCGTCAGACTGTTTTTCCTATATATAGTTTTCTAGTTTTTTCATTAAAAGGAGAGAAGTTTTGGTGAAACCCTAAAGACGATTTTGGTGCCTCTTTCACAGGTTTTTCAAGGGTTCCAAACCCTTGAGACCTTGCATTGTAATTGAGATAAGTATACTCTTAATTCAATCAATATGTCTATGTGTTGGTTGTTTATCTTTTGTTCTTATCTTAATTCTACTATGCTAGGCTAGATCTCTCTTGTGTTTGCTTAGATCTAATGAAACCTAGATGTTGATTATGTGTTGATTACTTGTCTATTCTTGTTTT